>JAOXJP010294289.1:0-15051 GCA_025762735.1 Platanus orientalis | reverse complement strand
CACTGACCAGGTTGTTAGAGGTTAACTATTCATAACAATATTTTCAAGAACTCATTCATCTCTGATTAGAGAAACTGTAACATTATATAAAATAAAGGACGATGACGTTTCATTTCCTTCAATGGCATAGCCAGATTTACCAGGGTTAGAGGTGTCATAGCCAAATAGGGAGAAGTTTTTCATGCACTTCAGTATATGGCACTGTTTCTTCTATTTCCTTATGTTCTTTCTTATCAGACTGGTTCAGGTGGAAACCAAAACCTGTTACAAGATAATATTCATTTAGATCTTTATCAAAACAAAAAAAAAGAAAAAAAGAAAAAGATAAGATTCATTTAGTTTGGTACAAAGTAATAGTAGGTTTCTATGAATGCCTTCCTACTTGAACTACAAAGAGATTTGTAGCTACTACTTACCAACACAAAGTAGAAGGTTCAGGAGGAACAAACACAATTCCTTAATGCTTGAGCCAGTAGTTCCGGAGCTGAGCCATGTGCAGTAGTATCTCATCTCTACCTTGATTGGTAACACTGCTAGTCATGATCCATGGTGGAGGTGCCTGGAAGAATTCACTGATTAGCTCTTGGAAATCTTGCACATTTTCTTCAGGTCTCTTCCCTCCATTCTTTTTCTTCTTCCGTTTGTCGCATTTAGTGAAGATCAATGTCATTGGGATCTGAACAGAAACAAATTAGATTCACTACATCTTCCCTCTAACCACTATAACTAAACACTGTAGAACATCGTCAAAGAGGAGGAAGGAAACAGAAACAACAACATATCTCACTGATAAGAAAAATCTGAACAGCTTAACAGACATTATAACTCATAGACAAGGGACAAGGAGCCAAAAAAAAAAAAAAAACGGAATTATCATTATGAGAATATCATTCATAATCCTCAATGCCGACAGAGCATTGGTGGCATATTCAATGTAGGGTCATTGACCACTTCATATCATTTCCTTCTATTAGACAGAAGGAAAAACATGTTACCTGATTCTGGCCCAGCCAACTAGCATACTCAAGATCAATCTTTTTCGCAGGGATGCTAGCATCTATAAGTAGGAATACAGAGACTAACGTTGACCGGTTGAGGAAGTAGTCTTTAGTGAACTTCGCCCAATCTGTTCGAACTTCATGTGGTGCGGCTGCATACCTGTTCAATGTATATGCATATTTCCCAGTTATAATCATCAGTATGGGTAATGAATCAGCAACATAACAAGGATATCCTATTGGAGTGCAGGGTGTATACAAAATTGAATAACTGCTAAGGACTAATAATTAATAATATAAAAAAAGAAGATATGACCAGAAGAGATTGTTTTAAATGATAGTATGAGGGCCATGTGACTACTGTATATTGGAAAGGGATTGAATTAAGTCCCTTTCCTACCTCATCTACCCATGAATAAACAAATCTCCATGTAAGCCACAAAGTCATTGATAAGCAATACTTGTTGGTAAACTCGAAAAAGGCAAACAGCACGAAGAGCATGAATTAGCACCTACCAGCATCAATTAGCAGCAAGGCAAGAGAAAATGGTGACTATATGATTAGTTCTAAAATAATGTAAGATACTGACAACCTCTTCCTATTGGCATGTTTCTTGTAAAGTTTAACATTTTCTTTAGGTCCCATATCACGATTTTCAATAAATTTAATTAAAATGGGAGCAATTACAACTATATGTGTTGAAGTCCCATGGGAGGAGTTCACCTCCCTGATAATATCAGTCTCCACTCCCAGGTTCAAAAAATGCTATGCCACAAAAAAACTTCCACTGTTGTAACACATAAATCACAACTTTGTCATACAGTCACCACAAATAGTGTTTTTCCATTCCAAGTTAACATGAATGAATCTCCCAAGAGCACATAAATACAGTAAAGGTTATAAGTATTGAGTTTCAGAATTTACCCGTATCCAGGCAAATCCACAAGGTACCAGCAATCATTTATCCTGAAATGGTTGATACATTGTGTCTTACCTGCAAGTATAGAAAGAACAATTATGTTGTTTACTCAAAGCCAAAAAAAATTCAAAGAATTGAATACTACAGTAACGCAAGAGTCAACAACAACAACAACAAACAGCCTTATCCCAACTATTTGGGGGCAAGAGTTAATGATATATTAATTACATTCCAAAGGAGAACTTGCACAAGTTTTTTTATTTTATTTTATTTATTTAAATTTCACTATCAAAACTTATGGAGACTGGAGTATACTATCAGTAAATATTATCCTTAGACAAATAAGGTGGGATGTGGAAGAGGATGCAAATAGATGCAAATGAACTACACTAAACTAAACAAACTTCAAGTTGAACCTTTTCCCCCTTAAAATTAAGCAAAAAATCAAAAACATTCAGAATGAAACCCTAAGCCAAAAAATGTAGAGCTATGGCAGATCAACTTCACCATAAAAAAATAATTCAAAGAGATAATTTGTTTTGAAAATTATATTATTTCTGAAATATCTTGATGATATTTAAAATCTCTTCAACAACTTAAATATTTTAGTACAGGTGCATTTGAATATGGAAAACAATGTGACTGAGGAGTGGGGGACAGTCTACCAAATAAGTGAAATTACTAAAAAAACAAATAATAAAAAAAGAGTGCAAAAACATCTCTCTTTGCATTCCTTGATGTGATTCTAATTGTCCCCTTAAGAATTTTCTTGTTTCTGACCTATTGCTTATGTCTCCTACACAAGATTCCATGTTTCCACATGTTTCTGACATTTAGGTGAAAAAAATCCTTCTGCAATCTTTCTAGCTGGGATGCCAAAGCATATATTTTGAACTTCTTGTCTCAGTATTTAAAATTCTAAAGTTTGTAATAGTTTTTTTTGCTAGCTGGAATGCCTAAATTGATGGCAAAAGGCTTTAGATTGGGAGGTGGGGGATATTACAGCCTTCCTTGGAAGGTTGGAGTCCATCCAGGTTTCCTCCAATTAGGAAGACAGGAAAGTTTGGATGGCGGACCCTAGTGGCCTGTAAAGTGTGAAGTCGTACGTGGACTTCTTTGATAGATCAGAAACCTTCATCTGTACAACTATGCGGAAGATCTCTACCACTGATATGCTTAGGAAGAAGGGTTTCATCCTTACCAGCATTTGCAGCTTAGGTATGATGTATGGGTAATTGGTTTCTCATGTTCTTTTGAATTGCCCCCTTCGCCTGGGAGGTCTAGTTTGGAGTCTCAAGGGATTTTGGGATGCACCAGGGTCCCCCACTAAATTTGGCCTCATTGCCTTTGCTTGGAAGGGCAAAGCCTTTTTTTTTTTTTGAAAAGGTACAGAAATATATTGAACTAAGAGGAATGAAACTACAAGCGCCATGCTCGAGAAAAGCAGGACAGCATAGAAAACACCTCCACTAAAAACAAACTAATCATGAAAAATGATAGAGACCCAACTGTAAATTCAAGATCTGAATGGAGGATCCTCCCTTTTGTGATCCAGGAAAATCCAACTATATATTCTGGCTAAGGAAGCATCAATAATCAGACGCGTCGCTCTTTCCTTTCCTTTGAATAATCTCCTGTTACACTCCTCCCAAATTGCCCAACCTAGTGCTGCCAGGATTAGGACCCACATCTGCTTGCCTCTCTTGGAAACCAAGCCAAGCTCTTGCTTCGCCCAAGAATTAAAAAGACTTCTCATAGAACCGGGCTGCACCCATGAAACTCCAAAACGATAGATATAATGGAACCAAATAGGCTGGACCCATGTGCAATGTAAAAAGAGATGATTCCCAAATTCCGCATCCTTCTTGCACAAACAACACCTATTCGGGATATACAACCCTCTCTTAATAAGGTTGTCAATAGTCGGGACCCTATTCCACCACAATTCCCACATCAAGAAAGATACTTTAAGTTGGATCAGAGGATTCCATATGCACTCCTCTGGAAAGACAGACTAAGAAGTACCAATTAACCCCTTATACATGGATTTAACCGAGAATCCATTTTCCTTGTTCATCCCCCAGACCATCTCATCCAAAGCCTCCCTATCCTCTATTGCACAACTCTCCAGACTGACCAATAAACGGCCCATTTTCTCGATTTCCCAATCATTGAGGTTTCTTCTCAGATGCATGTTTCACGAACAGAAGCTCCTGGTTCTGATCATATGGTCCTTAACTGACCCGCTCTTACACTCGGCTATAGCATAACAAACAGGAAATAGACTTGCCAAGCACTCCCTCTTGCACTACGGGTCGAGCCAAAAATGGACCTGCTCTCCATTATTTATCTTGAACCAAATATGTCTAAAGAACGAGCCTTCACCTGAAGAAATCCCCTTCTAAAGGTTGCACCCCATTGCCCCCTCTGGCGGTCTGCATTTCCAGCCATGAGGATCCTCACCATATTTGATTGCTACTAGCCTCCTCCATAGGGCACTCCTTTCCAATCCAAACCTCCAAAGCCATTTATTGAGGAGAGCCCTATTAAAAACTCTCATATCCTTTATACCTAACCCCCCTTAGGAAGCTGGTCTGCAGACATCCTTCCATCTCACCCAATGAATCTTTCTACCTTCCTACTCTAAACCCCATAAAAAATCTCTTTGAATTCTCTCTAATTGCTTGATGACCTTTATAGGGGCTTGGAATAAAGATAGGAAATAAGTGGGAACGCTTGCCAAAGAACTTTTAATGAGGACTACTTTGCCCCCCTTGGACAGATATCTTCCCTTAATTCGGAGACTTGTGCCGGCAGCAGTGTGTTGGTTAATATGGTTAGAGATGAACAAGAGGGTCTTTGAGGGCCATGCGAAGCTTTCCTTCCAAACCTATAAAAGAGCCAAGGAGAGTATTTTGGTCTTCCCAATGTAAGGACTGTAGGCTGTTGAGGGGGGGGGGGGTCTTTCTAAGAGTTGGAATGAAGTCATTGGTTGCTCTCCTTTGTAAATAGGGCTGTCTCATTATTTAGGGGTGGGGTGGTGTGGGCTCTTTTTGGTGCTTTGGCCCCCAAGTTTTCAGCTGGGTCAGGGGTCTTATCTCTCTTTTCTTGTTTGTTCTTCTCTTTGGGTATTGCTTATCCCCGCTCTGTTAATAAAAAAAACTTATAAAAAAAAAAAAAAAAAATACAATTAATGGCAGGAGGCAGATAACCTTCTTCTATGGGGGAGGTGTAGTTGATTTTCCCTTGCGCATAGAGACTTCATTTACATAAGTTGAATTGTTCTTTTTGATATCTAAGGGATTTTCTATTAATTTACTTGAAAGTAAAAAAGAAAAAGAAAAGCCTTTCTACCCAAGTTTTTTGCTTTCATTTCAAACTCAAGATTCAAATCAAAGTATCTAAGCTGACCATGCTTGTTCATTACTTCATAATTAAATATCTTTTTCCTGGCTGGTTGGCAAATGTGTGGATGGGAGAGTGCAGGTAAATTGTTTCAACTCTTTTAATCCATTTGAATTCACAACTCTACTTCCCAAATTTTCCTTGCATCTTCCCAATCATATCTTCGTGTCATAATTTTTGTCCCCAATTACTTGGGATGTAGTCTCTGTTTTAACTGACACTAAGTCACACAATTTTGATTTCACCTTTTTTAACTACTTTCATCAATCAAACCAATCTCAAGAAAGCATAAAAACAAGCACAATTTAACCCTACTACACCATGTAAATCCCATTCCTGAAAAAAGAAGAAGAAGAAGAAGAAGAGGGTCTAGCTACTCAATCTATGCAATTTCCAAATTTTATGCATTGACAGACGAGGAAACTGCACCAGCAAATGAAACGGGCAACCTTATTACACCCACCCTCACCCATGCAAATCCAAATATCTAAAAACCCCATCCCAGCTACTCTTAACAGTAATCAATTTCAGAGAAGATTGAGAAAACCAAGCAAAAGAAAGAGATGGATCAACTAACCAGGTTTCTTAGACGTGAGTGCAAGCCGCTTCCGCCGAACAAGAGAATTGAGAAGTGATGACTTCCCAACATTTGACCTGCCAACAAGTGCAAACTCGGGCAGCCCATCCGATGGGCAGGCCTCCGTCCGCGTACTGCTCTTCACAAAATCCGCCTGTGAGATTTGAGCATCCCTTGCGTACTTGCTAAGAACTATGTTAGAACCCTTCAATACCCTAGTGCTTAGGGGAGCAGTTCCGGGAGAAATATCGGTTTCCGGAGGAACAAAGAGCTTTTCAAGGGGGATTTCAATCTGGGTCTCCTCCGGAATCGACAAATGAGGAATTTCAACCTGGGTATCTTCAGAGACGGTCGAAATCGAAGAGAAGTGAGAAATTGAGATGGGTTGCCCGGTGTATAGAGTTGAATTGGCTGTGCAGCCGAGTGTAGAAGCAATGGACAGTCTCGTTTTGGTGAGGAGAGAGAGATGGGTGTAGATAGAAGATGATGGGATGGAGATGGAGAAGGAGGTACTGAAGCGAGGAAGGTGAGTAAGAAGCATTATATCATTAGCGCTACTGAAATCGCTGCTTAGCTCTGTTTGGAGTTAGTGTTAATGGAGTTGGGAGATGGTGGCAAGGAGGTGAGAGAGCATATTAAGCTTCTGGGCATTCCAATGAATATTAGAGAGAGACCTTTTTCATGGGCGAAGAAGAGCTTTGATTTTGCTGGTGAAGACGGGGATAAGCTGCTAAAACCCTCTCTGATGGACCCACGAAGAAGGATATTTTGGGCCAGGATAATTCATGGTAAACCCTACATGACCCGGGTTGGCTTCTGTGTGTATAGAATTCGTACACAATATGTGTGCAGGGACCTAGCAGTGTTTGCATCAGCATTGAAAAGTGATTTACATTTTTTGGGCACGTGTTTACCACTTTTTGGTGCTGATCCAAGCACTCCCAAATTCCTGTACACGGATTTTGTGTGCACAAAAGCCAAGAGGAGGTCTCGTTCTTGGAGTCAGTCTTCATGAGACCATTCGATTGGTACCTCTCATTTTTTACATCGAGCACTTTTTTTTATTTTTTTCGTGGCAAAGACATCGAGAACTGATAAGATAGATCGAGGCTACTCAGATTTATAGCTCCTAAGAATCGACATAAGAGATTCGGATTCTACAGTTTTGCACAGGGGCAAGAATCCTGTCTGTGAGCCTCAGATAAGGTAAAATGTTCCAATTCAATGGTTGTTGCATGGTGAAATAAATCTGAAGTTGACACAGGCCTATCTAGGCGTGCTATTGATTGATACATGATGTGTTTTTGACTCTGATTTCTCTTTTACACATGGACACTTTTTTGAAGCTTATAATTCACCATAAACACTATAGACACTTTGCCATCACAGAACCGTTTCTTCCTTTTGTAAAAGGATATACTTCCGGATTGGCTTGTCATGAACTAAGCCTGAGCCTGAGCCTCCAATTGAGCTTGTTCAATTAAGTGAACCCAACTCAAGTTGCAATAGGCTCCTTGAGTTTGATGAGTTGAGCCGAGTCACTACTTTAGGTTTGTGTTAACCCTGAGCCTGAATGTGATCCTTATGTGAGGAGCCTGAGCTGAGCTGGGCAAAGTTTGGCTCAGCTCGGCCGGTTGACGCCCCTACTAGCAAGGGCCACGAATGATGCAAGCTGTGGCTCTTGTATGGGTCCAAAACATAGAGCAGGAGAGGTGACTTAGGTCTATGAGACCCACAACACAGCTTAAAAGGATGACTTCGATCTAGCATGAATCTATGAGAGGAGATGCCGCAACCACTAGTGCAAAGGAGTATAAGCTAGTGGCTATTCTCATTGTGCAAGTAGGATGGGTTGGATTAGCACACTTTTATACATGCAATATATTTACTTATGCAGCTTTGATATCGCCTCTAAATCAAGCAAATTTACCTCTTTATTTATTTTTTTATTTTTAGTTGGGGAGGTGCCCCGGTAGGGTGAACAACCCACAACCATCTAACCTTATAGGCGTTATATGTTCATCTAAGAGGCTGCAACAGGTTAGATGAGACGTAGGGATCATGATTTTATAAACTCAGCCTGGTTTGGTTAGTGGGAAGTACTCATAATCTCGTTGATCTCCGTCTGCATAGAACAAATAAAAATGCAATAAAAGAACGGTGGTCAGTTTAAGGGGTATGCTCTGTAGAGAGTGGATCATCATATCACTAGACACATTTACAGTAGCGAAATTCAACCAGATAAACTAACGGTTGCTTACAAAAACAGAACAGAACCCAACAAATCTTGCGGTTTGATTTTGAAATCGGAATGAACCTATTGCTTCATTCTCTAATTATGAGTCAATTTTGACAGTTCAAGCACCCTACACCTTACAGTTTTGTTTTGTTGGCATGGGCAAGAAAGTACATTAACTTATCACTCTCTGAAGTCAAAGTTCTATATAACTGTAAACTTGTGTTCTTCAAATGTTTACTCTCAGTACTTCAATTCCCCTAAGAACTGAATCACCCTTTAAACTCCAGTATGATTCAATTCAAAGGGTCTCCGATATTTATAGTGCTGTACCATCACTGGTTAAAAAGCGAAAAAGAGTAACATAAGCATGGGCGCCAGCCACCAAGCCAAACAACTCAAAAATGTACAAAAAACAGATCTACCAGTTCCAAATTAACAAGCAGAATAAGTTGCAAACAGGGAGCAAGTTCATCAAAATGAATTCATATCAAGCTTATGATCATTTATATTTCCTTGAAACACCCAATTAAAGGGTAATTAAAAAATTCTGAGTCACTTGGTTAGTCTGGTACAAATAGTTCAAACCAAGGACAATGAATGATAGCTAGTTGCAAGAAGCCTGTGATGATTACAAACAGAAACTCATTTCGTAGGAAACCATAAACCTGCTAGACAATGTACAGAGAAAACTATAAACGGCATCGAGGTTCTTGAGATGAGATCCTTGGCTCCACCTTAGTCATTTGATGCAAACAGACACTGGTGAAGCCCAAGTGACATGTTACATCTTCGATTGGAATTGTCCAAACTTTTGCTTATCTTCATGCAACTGCTTGACAACATCATCAAGCTCTGGAAATGCTGATAAGAGCAGCAGCTCAAGAAGGTCAAATGCCAGGTGCTTCAAACAAACAGACGACTGCACAAGAAAGAGAACCATAGATGAATGTAAGAAAATTCAGACATGAAATCACCAAGAGAAGGTCAAATGCCATTGCCTTCAAACAAACAGACTACTGCAGAAGACAAAGAACAACAGACAACTGCAAGAATGAACTCAGGCAAGGAATCATCAAGAACCACAACTGTAATATGATAAACCATGCCATATGTTGCTCTGGATGATATATATTCTTGTATCCTGTATTCTGTAGTTTAGATAGTATGAGGAATGCTGCTGAATCAAACAATTAAAGGCAGCTGCAGCAACATAGAGAACACATTTACCAAAACAAATGCAAAGAAATAGTTGTTCAAATAAATGCCTTCTAGGGCAGCTCATCTTAAAGTAATAATGATCATGATTTAGTGCCATGGACTTCAAATAATTGAAGAACCATTGATCAATCAAGCTATGACAGATGGTGATGCAGACATCATGACCGAGATGATGATTGGATCATACTCACAACTACTTTAGTTGTCTTTTATTTATTTTATGTCTTTTATGTCTCTTGTTGGAAGGGGACACATGTTGGTGAGGGTAATATAGTATTTAGTATTTATTTAAGGGTGTTTTTGTTATTATTAATAGTTTGAGGGTATTTTTGTCATGAGAGAAGTAAGGGGGGTTATTTTGGACATTTTTTTTTATTTCTTGTAAAAAAAACCTTGGCCGTGGGACTCTATTTATAGAGCCCACAACCAGCCAATCTCTTTATGCAATGATATTGGAAATTTTATGTCTCAGCTATTTCTTCTTCTTCCTCTTGCTTGTGGCAGTTGAAGAACTAAAACCCTAGAGTGGGTTTAAGTCTCTACTTAGTTTAATGCTGGTGGTAGAGACGACTCCCTTCCCCTTGGGTTAAAGGTTCTTCTTCCCCTTTCCTTTTCATCTTTTCAAATTTTCATTTATATTTTTAAATTTATTGTGCTGAACCTGTGTTTACCTTGGAGATTCAACACCAACGGCTCAACTTGAAGTTTTTTATCAGGGATTCATTACCAGGACCTCCCTAAGTGTTGTACGATCCTATTGAGAGTGAAATTTTGATCACAGTTGCAGTTTGAAGAAAGTCCCATCTGATTTCTTCAAAGCCAGGCGTTAACGCAGCTTCTGAGCAATCTTGGAAGAACACCTAGCAACATCAGTCTATGCTATCGTTGATCAAATCAGCACTTTTAGTGCCTCCCAGACACCTGTGCGATCCTATATCCTCCACCAAACCACTCATACATGCTGTTTGGAAGATTTTCCAAGGCAAAGAATCAAGTACAGGTGTGAAAACAGCCTGATAGGTGATCTCACGAGATCACACACATCTCCTTCATACAAAGAGCAGTGCAGGGGAGACTTTTGTAGGACCTTCAACATTCTTGGGCAACCCTAGGGGTGCTGGTCCAAGTCTATAGCAACTTCCCTGCTGATACCCAAGTCTGGGTTTTTGAGCAGGAGGCGGTCAAGAGGCCTGCTGGACTAGCCTTTATAAAATCCACCTTTGTTTACTCCAGAGCCTCTTTGCTGATGAGTTAATACCTCTAGGGAGTTCTGGACATCTACACGACCCAGCATCATCCCTTCAAGCAACCCAACTTACGAGTTTTGAAGGATTTCTATGAGGTCTCCTTAACCGTGGACAAGAATACTAGTTCAAAAGTGATTTTTTGAAATCACTCATTATTATCTAACGGCTAGAGTTTTTGGAAGGAGGACTTTTCTAGGGCATGAAAGACTCTTGGGCGATCCCAACTTGGGAGGTCCCACCTCTAAAAAAATAAAAAAAATCTCTGCTGTTTAGACTTGGAGGCACTTTCAGGAGAGAAAATTTCAAAAATTTGGGAAATGCCCCAAATTGGCTTCTAAGCCTAGAGGTTGATAGCAAACATATTCAACATCACTAAGGAAGCATTCGGCATCAGATTCAGGTACTCTTTCTCCAATTTGGCTCTCTTTTCAAATTTCTGGCACTTTTGGTATGTTATGGGATATGACCTGGACCTGAGATTTTTATTTCCTAACCCAAACAGACCTTCCCTAACTTGTTGGTGTTGATGATAAATGTCAATGAATTCATCTTTAGCTCCTTTAGATCATTCCTGGAATTCGTTTGGCCAATTTCTCTGATTTTTTTGCCTAATTTAGGCACTTTTCTAGTTTGACCTGCACTAGTCTCACTACTAAATTTTTTAATCTTATTGATGATCCAAAAATGTTAATTAGGTCTTTAATTGTTTATTAATTTTGTAAGTCCTAATTCCTCTAGTGCTTATTGAACCTAATTTAAAGAAATTGTCTGAATTAGCATGTGAACTTGCGAGTAGGAATCTTGTTTATTTTTTCTTTAAGACTTTATCAATTTTATTCCTATCTCCTGAGCACACCCACTAACCTACATGGATGCTGCATCAGATGGTCCCAAGAAAAAAAAAAAAAGGTGCTTTGGTTGTTCCAATAAATATCCTAGGTAAAAGAATTGTGGATCAGCTTTCCATGAATCTTACACACATGTGCAGGCATGAGAATGGTAACTGTCCTTCAGGTTATCAACAAGAGAGCTTAGGTGCTCATTTAGAATGGTGACAAGAACCAGAGACAATGGAATCATTATAGCAGTACCGCAGCCAGGAAGGAAATTTCTGCAAGCTTATGTGAGATCTTGGAGGTGGAGAGCATATATATCCCCAAGTAGTTTGGACTTTAAATAAGATTTTGTTGAGTTGAGTATACATTATTCCCATAATATACTTTTCCATTTTGGAAGAAACCTGATATCTAAAACTGCAATGGGTTAAAATGGTTACAATTTCTTAACACAAAATTTACCTGAAGAAAGAAATATAGATCCTTAGCACACCGTTCATACTCCTTGCGACCAACAAGACCTACAAGAGCAGCTGGTGCATTTTCTGGAAGCAAAGGAAGAGGAACATTAGAAGAGTAATAAAAAAAAAGTATGAAGACTCCAAGTTCAACCACAGGAATTTGCAAACAGAAGGTATCAATCAGCATTTCCAGATCAAAGATAGAGGTAAGCATAGAAAACAATGTCACCATAGGTATTTGCACACAACAGAAGGTATCAATCAGCACACCCAAATCAAAGATGAAGGCAAGCATAGATAATTATGTCCCAGTGACAAGCTTTCAAAAGAATCCAATCTTACTGGGAGGCAAATGAAAGAAAATAGGCATTGCCAATTAGACACAAGTATAAAACAAGATCACAAATTGGACCATTGATCTTACCAATCATTAGTTCATAAACAAACTTTGCACGTCGAGCAGCTTCTTGTTGTTGTTCATCTTCCAGCAAGTTGTGCTCCTTCCCAAGCTGTTTCTGAACATCTTCTTCCTTAGGTGTAGATCTCTGTGTAAAATGACTGCCATGATGTGGACTCTGCGATTGAATTACAGATGGTGGTGGTCGTTGACGCTTTGGATGTTTAGTTATGAAGATTCCATCAGGCCAAAGGATCTATCCATATGATATAGAAACCAGATCAAGACATGCGCAAAAAAACACTTAAAAAGACAAGATCAAGGTAGAAATTATCTGCAGTGAGTAGAGAGTATTGACCTTGGTAATCAAACCATTTTCTTTTCAAATAAAAAAAGAGATTTATTAATAAGAGGGAAGGCCCTCAGATATTACAATATCTAAACAACAGCCAAGAAACTGTGACTGTATTACAACCCTATATTATACGCTTAGAACTACATGGAAACCTCTATTAATGTTTCAAAAAAGGTGCTATGGGAAAATGGAAACATGATTTTCTTTTTTTCACTTTTACCCAAGACATGCATGCAAGTGAACTCTGAACTCCAAATACCATGTCTCCAGGACACTCCAAAATAAGAATGTACCCATGTCAGCATTTACACTTGGTGCTTACCAGTGCATATAAATAATGACTATTTATTTTAATTTATAACAACAACAACAACAAACAGCCTTATCCCACCTCTTTGGGGTCGGCTAAACGAATCCTGTTCCCAACTATTTATTTTAATTTCTTTTATTTTTTATTCGAGTTGTCTAAAGTAGTACTCAAGACTTAAGAGTACAATATTCATACTTTTTTAGCACTTTTCTAAAGACAATTGAAAGTGACAATATGTTTCTTTTGGGTAAAAAGACCATATATGTTTGCAAAACATTTTAAGCATTTTCATGTGCATGGTTTTTAGGCTCTTGGGTTGATAGTATACTGCTCAATACACTAAATGTAATAAGCCATATGACTGATCACCAAAATCCCTCAATGTGGAATAATATTGTATCCCCTCAGTAGATTGTGTCAGTATACCGGCACCATATGCCTCTGTATTGACCAGCATGGTTGATACCTCAGACCCTGCGTGTGATGTATACGAAAATACTTGAATATCTATTAGGAAAAAAACAACTGTTTGATAAATAATTCAGAAGAACAAGAAAATGAAATGTTAGCTGATCTTATGGGAAAATGAGATTAGAGTTTCAACATCTATAAATGTCAACTCCCTGACCTAGACAGCCATGAAGCAAACTTGTAATGATAAGTTAAAAGGTGTTTTAATACATGAAACTACTAATGAGCATTACAAGGTGAGATTACCGTACTACGTTCTTGTTTAGAGTTAGGATTCACTTAAAATACATGAACATGAAGAATGAGAAGATGAATGATACCACTGATATAGTTTTTTGCTCAACAGGAGCGGAAAACTAAGAACCAGAAAAACATAACGAGAGAGAGAGAGAGAGAGAGAGAGAGAGGAACACCCCAAACTCAGGATGCACTCTATTAAATCTGGTACCAAGTAACTCAACAAGCAAGGAAGATGATGCAGCATCCATCACTTGGTTGGACTTCAAGTACCCAAGCCCAAGTCTAGAAAATCCTAAGAGTGTTGCACATGGGGGGGAACATTCTTTTATATTCAATAAGGTCTTTTGTGCCAATATTGTGTTTGGGGTAGGGGCTTGTAATAAGGCATTGGCCAAAGGGGTAGTTTAGGAAGATTCTTGTTATTTTTTTTAGTCAAAGTGGGGCCAAGGAGTGCTGTTCAACAGCCTTTATGTAGCTCCAAATTAGCTTCTTTCCTTTTATTAGTTTGAAGGAATTAGAAGTTTCCTTTTTAGGGAACTCTCCAATATTCTCTTATCTAATTTCTTTTAAAAAGGGGTATCCCTCTTATGATCAACATCAGTGAAGTAAAAAAAAGAAATTGAGGTCTTCTTTAGTTTTGATCGTGGACCTATCCCTCCCCTTTCTCTCATGTTTCCCTCATTCCTCTATTTCTTCTTCCTCCTCATGTCTCAACAGTCCTATCTCTCTCCTTCTCATGTTATTCTCATCTTCTTCCCTTTTCCTCCCTCAACCTTCTACTTCTCCATTATCTTCCTACTATGCTCTCCCTCTTCTTCATTCCTTTCCTATCAATTGCCTTGTGAGGATTCTCCGAGTGCTGAAATCAGAATTGTGTAAGACCTGCAGAATTTTGCACAAGATAGAGAAGTCACATGAAGAAATTGCAGAGGTCAGAAGAGGGTCGTAATCACTAAATTCGAGCAGGTATTGTAGGTCATTATACTTCCTTTTTGAATTTCGGCAACTGCACTGGTATTCTTTAATCAACTTTCTAAATTTGTGCTAAGTTTTGTCGTGTTCAATCGTAGCCTTATATCAGAATTTTTTTGGTCCTCATAACAATGAAAATCACACCTCAAATCTACCCCTTTATAACCTCTTTTCTTTAGAGTTTGATTGCCCAATAAGTTACCTACAAAAGCCCTAAGAATTCCCTATCTTCCCCTTCAATTAGTGATGTAGAACAGAACTCACAAGAAGTTTTGTGAGTTACACACAAGAAAGGAAAAAAGGCTCTAGTAGAAATCATGAGAGTTATACACAAGAAAGGGAAAAAGGTCTAGTAGAAATCATGAGCCCCGAGATCGGAATTGCGTGAAATTTGGTGAGCTTAAG
>JAOXJP010294278.1:0-18631 GCA_025762735.1 Platanus orientalis | reverse complement strand
TCACTAGGGTTCCCTCATACCCAAATATATAAAGGAAAGCATTTACTAGTATGAAAATATAATCCCAACACAAAGGGGAGGATCCCAAAATATGTCCAAAATAAGGATAAAAAAGGCAAAAGGAAAGCTGTGAATGTCATAGCAAGTCCCTCGAATGGAGGACCTACAACAATAATCAGTTTAAAAAAATGACTAGGTTAGTCTCAACTTGTAAGAAATCTAGAAGACTATAAATAATCTGAAGTAAAGCACACATTTGAATACTAACAAATCCAAAGGTTAATATAAAGCTAAACAGATATCAAGGTAATAATCACAATCATGCTAGTACAAAAATGTCAATAGTCACATGTCAAACAAAAGCCAATAGTTCAATACAAAGGTCTAAGTTCGAACATTATTTCAATGCGAAGTCCAAGCTCACAAATTTTATGACATATGTTAGTCTTGAGGGATCCGATGTTCTACGATTTTGAAGTATTTAGAATTCAATGTTCAAAGTGTTTGAAGTCAACATGGTTCACAATGATCGAAGTAGTCTAAAGTTCCATATCCAAAGGTTCAATGTAAAGTATTTGTATGCTCTGGCCAACCCCACAGGTAGATTTGATGTCCTTGTTATAACCCTAAGGAGGAGGGCTAATTTTCTTGTTATAATCCCAAGGAGGAGGGTCGATGTCCTTGTTATAACCCCAAGGAGGAGGGTCAATATCTATGAGCTAAAGAGCATGTAAGAAGTACTTTTCGATGTTCACAGTGTTCAGAATTCATAAGGTCTAATATTCAAAGGAGTCCAAAGTTCAATGTTCAAAAATGTCCAATGTTCAATGTCCAAAGGTCAATGTAAAGTATTTGTATGCTCTGGCCAACCCCATGGGTAGGGTCCTAGTCTCGTGCCAAACCCCACGAGTACAGCCAATGTCCTTGTTTAACCCAAGGATGAGGGTCAATATCTATGAGTCAAAGAGAATGTTTGAAGTACTTTCTCACACTCAGGCTTGTGAGTTGGCCTAAATAGTCAAGGGTTCGATGTTCAAAAAGAGGTTCACAACAATAAATCCAAAGGTCCACATGGTTTCAATAATATGAATGTTTCTATAATGTGTAAAGTAATTGTAAGTATCACATTTCCATAAATAAATAACAAAGGCACATAGTTCACTTAAATTCAATGTTAGTGTATGATTTGATGATATTCATAAGTTTGGAGTCACAATGATCCACTAAGATGTCTCATAGTCAATAATTTAAACATGTAGTAGGATTCGAAGGTTCACATGGTTCACATAATCACATAGGAGGAATAGAGTTTAAAGATTCAATGAGTTCAATATATTTTCACAGAAATTCAAAATTTCATGTGTAATCCAATGAATCAAATCAAAGAGATCAGCCAATATTGCTTCTAGTGTTCCAAACAAAAGGCAAGGCATGATTATCTTTCAAATAAATCATAATTTGAATAGATCTTGAAGGATTCACAACTTTACACAGATTTTTGAAGATTCACATGATGAACGTTTAGATTTCTCATGTTCTAAGGGATTCAATGAAGGAAATCAATCCACACAATGCCTAAGATCAATAATCTTTCACAAAAATAGGTATAGATCTAAAGAACAAACAAGATCCAATGGTTTCAAGCATAGTTCTACCGAATATTTAGAGATTCCAATAAAGAAAGAGTTATTCCAATCATAAGGAGCATGTAAACTTACTAAACAAGAAGAAAACTGTAGATCTAACATGTTTTTGAGGAATTGAATTCAAATAATTCTAATAATCTCAGAGAATTCTATTCTAGCATCACATAATCTGAAATCACAAGAGGGATTTACCTCAACTCACCCATAGAAATCAAGATATACTTAGTAGAAAAGCTTAGATCATACAGCTTACAAGGTTCAATGGCCTAAAGCATGGGCTTTCATATACTTTCAAAGATTCCAAAGAGTTTCGAATACAAATTCTAACGATCAAAAAGGAATTTACATCACATCATCCATAGTATGCAAGATTTTCTTACCAAAGCTCAAATCAAGGTCTCTAAGCAAGAAGATTTCACTTCAACCTCTATTCACACCTTGTTCTATAAAATAGGCATAGTTTATCATTATAAGAATAAAACTATGAAGTTCTAGTATAGAAACAAGCCAATCTAGAAGAGTTTTCATGGTTAGAAGTGAAACTTACTCAATTGAGGAAGAACTCCTTGTTCCTCTTCCAAAACTCCTCAAGTTTCTCTAACTCTTTCTATTTTCATGCAAAAGAGGCTATTAGGGTTTTTTTTTAACTTATATTAAGGGTTTTGGGTAGAGTTGGGAGGATCCCATACTCCCCAAAATGAAGAAAAATCAATTTTTGCCCCTGAAAAATTGCAATCTGGGTCATTTGGATCAATCCTAGATCGATCCAATACTATTTGAACACTTTTCTAAGACCAGAGAGGTCTTAGTTTGATCCTGGATTGATCTAAATGAGGTGGATCGATCCAAAATAGAGTTTTATATATTTTACCCCTCTCACAAAAATGCCCATAACTCTCTCTATAAAACTCAAAATCGATCACCGTTTGTTAAGTTGGAAACTAGACTTCAAGACCTCTCCAACAAGGTATATATCACCCTCTAGTGCCCTCGATATTGGTGTCAATAAGCCTGGGAAGTGACCCCAAATATGTAGGTCTGTTAACATTGACCCCTTATGGGAGAATTGTCATAACTTTTTCTAAGAGACTCGTAATCGCACAAAGTTTGATAGATTGAAAAATAGACTCATAGATATTTCTAGGGATGTATGGTTTGTATTCTAATCCACTTGTTATTGGTGTCGGTGGACCCATAAAGTTACCCCAAATGTAAATGCAAAATAACTTTCAAACTTGATAGGTTCGAGGCCCAACTTGGGTTTTACACTTCTAACTTCATCCAATGGGTCCCTAAACCACTATATAGTCTGTTTAAACATGTGAAAGGATAATTTTACCCTTATGGGGATAAAATTACAATTTTAACATTTTTATACAAAGCGGGTCATTACATCTACAAACTCCCCACGTTGTGTCCACATGTCAAAAAATTTGAAAGGTTTAAGATAACCTCTCAATTTCTCCCCTTTATGGACAAGACTAGTAGAGTGATCTGAAATACCTGGCAGAAGAAAATTTGCATCCAAGGTAGGGAATCAAGTCAACCATTCACCATTAACCATTACACAATCCAACTTGGACTCAATTTTTCCTGTTCCCACTTGTTTATTCCACTAAGTGAATTTCTTACCCCACCACTTCAAGTCTTGGAGCTTCACTTCCCATAAACAATTGTTAAAATCCTCCATCGCTTGGTTATTGGGTCTATCTTTGCCAAATTTTTCATGGTTTTACTTACATAATTGAAGTTTCCACATATAATCCAATGTTCTGCAGTTTTCAACATCTCCATATCCTGCCACAGATTCATTCTTTCTTCCAGTGAATTAAACGCATACACAGTTGTACATAAAAATTTGCTCTCAGTGCTCTTGCATTCAACATGACAGGCTATACTTTGGGCCAATATGTGAGTCACTTGCATACCAATCTTCTCTTCCTTGAAAAGAATCCAAATCCGTCCATTCTCATGAAATTCATAATTGGCAATCCTTTTCCAGCCTTCAAAAACTCTCATGGCACCATCCTTATTCACACTTTTAATATGAGTTTCAAGAAGGCAATAAATACTAGCATCATGCATTTTTATTAATGATAGAATAGTCTTTTGTTTTTCAGAAGTACTCATACCTCTTACATTCCACGTGAATATATTAATCATGTATGACTGTTTTAGTGCTACCAATTCCCCCAGCCTTTGTTGGCCTAGCTGCTTCCTTGTCATGTGCACCAACTCCCTCAATCCCTTTTGTGATAAAAATTCTTTGTGCAGTCATCTTGATAGATTGCGGTTGTTGAAAGTATTGGAATTGCTTGACACTCTAGAGTAGAGTAGATGGACTACTCTGACCATCGTCAATTTGTTTCCCTTTTTCAAGAAGGGAAGCATCTTCATCCCCTAGTCTTGTTTCCATAACCAGGTTTGAATCATTGGTTTCATCATTACAGTCTTCTACTAATTTTTCTAAATCATCCAATCCCTCATCATCCCAAAGATCTTCCAAAACACCAAATTTTTTCTACCATTTTTAGAAGTTGTGCACTACAAGCCTACACGTGCATAACTTTAAACCTAATTTTTGTGTTGTGCACCTCAAGCCCCTATTTGTGTAAATTAGTACAATTTTTAAGAGTTGTGCACCACAAGCCCAAACATGTGTAACTTTGTTCCTTACTTAGGTGTTGTGCACAATAACCTTATACGTACATAACTTTGTACCCTATTAAGGATGTGAACCACATGCTTACATGTGCAGAACAACGAACCCATTTTAGGCGTTGTGCACCACAATCCCACACGTGTAACATTGTACCATTTTTAGTTGTCCACCACAAGTCCACACGTGCGTAACTTCGTACCATTACTAGGGGTTGTGCACCAAAAGCCTCCACGTGCCCAACATTATACCATTTCTAGGGGTTGTGCACCACTACCCACATGTGTGTAACTTTGTACATTATTTAGGCTTTGTGCACCACAAACCCACACATGCATAACTTCATACCCTATTTCAGAGTTATGCACCATAATCCCACACGTGTGTAACTTCGTACCATTTTCAAGAGTTGTGCACTAAAAGCCCAAACGTGCATAACTTCAAGCCATTTGAAGGAGTTGTTCACAACAAGCCCGCACGTGCATAACTTCATTCCGAATTTTGGAATTGTGAACCACAAGCCCGATGTACATAACTTCGTACCATTTTTTGGATTTGTGCACCACAAGCCCACACATGTACAACTTTATACCTTATTCAGGAATTGTGAACCATAAGCCCACACGTTCGTAACTTTCTAACAATTTTAGGAGTTATGCACCACAAGCCCACACTTGAGTAACTTTGTACCTTATTTAGGAATTGTGCACCACAAGCCCACATGTGTGTAACTTTGTAACATTTTTAGGAGTTGTGTACCACAAGCCCATACTTGCGTAACTTTGTACCTTATTAAGGTATTGTGCACCACAAGCCCACACATGCATAACTTTGTAACATTTTTAGGAGTTGTGCTCCACAAATCCACAAGTGCATAACAACATACCAGTTGTAGGGGTTGTGCACCACAAGGCCCCACATGCATAACTTTGAAACATTTATAAGAGTTGTGCACCACCAACACCCACGTGCATAAGTGTGCAGCATTTTTAGGACTTGTGCACCACAATCCCACATTTACATAACTTCGTACTATTTTTAGGAGTTGTACACAACAAGCCCACACATGCATAACTTCATACCTAATTTTCGAGTTATGCATCAAAAGCCCCCTCGTGTGTAACTTCCTACCATTTTTAGGAGTTGTGCACCACAATCCCAAACATGCGTAACTTCGTTCCTTATTTAGGTGTTCTGCAACAATATCCCATACGTGTATAACTTTATACCCTATTAAGTATTTGTGAACATCCTTACACATGCATAACTACGTACCTACTTTTGGTGTTGTACACTACAATCCCACACATGTGTAACATTGTACCATTTTTAGTTGTGCACCATAAGTCCACACGTATGTAGTATCATACCATTTCTAGGGGTTGTGCACCACAAGCCTCCACGTGTATAACTTCGCACCATTTCTAGAGATTGTGCACCACAACCCACACATGCGTAAGTTTGTACCTAATATAGGATTTGTGCACCACAAGCCCACACATGCGTAACATTGTACCTTATTTCAGAATTCTGCACCATAATCCCATACATGCGAAACTTTGTACCATTTTTGGGAGTTGTGCACCAAAAGCCCAAAAGTGCATAATTTTGAGACATTTGAAGAAGTTAAGGAAAACAAGCCCACACATGCATAACTTCGTACTGAATTTTGGAGTTATGTACCATAAGCCACACGTGCATAACTTCGTACCATTTTTAGGAGTTGTGCACCACAAGCCCATGCTTGCGTAACTTTGTACCTTAGACAAGAATTTTGCACCACAATCCTACACGTGCGTAAATTTGTAACATTTTTACGAGTTGTGTACTACAAGTCGACACATGCGTAACTTCGTACCATTGTAATGGTTGTGCACCATAAGCCCCCACATGCATAACTTCATACAATTTATACGAGTTGTGCACCACAACCCACATGTGCGTAACCTTGTTCCTTTTTAAGGAGTTGTACACCACAAGCCCTCACATACATAACTTCCTACCAAATTTAGGAGTTATGCACCACATGCCCCCACATGCATAAGTTTTGCAGTATTTTTAGGAGTTGTGCACAACAATCCGACATTTGCGTAACTTCATACTATTTTGAGGACTTGCACACCACAAATCCATACGCATAACGGTCTCACCAAATTTAAGAGTTGTGCACCACAAGCACCTATGTGCATAAGTTTACAATATTTTTAGCAGTTGTGCACCACAATCCCACATTTGCAAAACTTTGTACCATTTTTAGAAGTTGTACACTACATGCCCACACGTGCATAACTTCGTACCTATTTTTTTTTGTGCACCACAAGCCCCCACGTGTATAAATTCATACCATTTTTTAGGAGTTGTGCACCATAAGCCCAAAAAAGCATAACTTTGTTCCTTATTTGGGTGTTGTGCACCATAACCCTATACGTACATAACTTTGTACTCAATTAAGTATTTGTGAACCACATGCTTACATGTGCATAACTACGTACCCACTTTAGGTGTTGTGCACCATAATCCTACACGTGTAACATTTTACCATTTTTAGTTGTACACCACAAGTCCACAAGTGCGTAACTTCGTACCATTTCTAGGGGTTGTGCACCACAAGCCCCCACGTGTGTAACTTCATACCATTTCTAGAGGTTGTGCACCACTACCCACATGTGCATAACTTTGTAACTTATTCAAGCTTTGTGCACCACAAACCCACACATACATAACTTTGTACCTTATTTCAGAGTTGTGCCTCATAATCCCATAAGTGCGTAACTCCGTACCATTTTTAGGAGATGTGTACCAAAATCCCAAACGTGCATAACTTCAAGTCATTTGAAGGAGTTGTGCACAACAGGCCCACATGTCCATAACTTGTACTGAATTTTGGAATTGTGCATCAGTAGCCCAACATGCATAACTTTGTACCATTTTTAGGAGTGGTGCACCATAAGCCCACACTTGCATAACTTTGTACCTTATTCAGGAATTATGCACAACAAGCCCATACGTCCATAACTTTCTAACATTTTTAGGAGTTGTACACCACAAGCCCACACGTAACTTTGCACCTTATTTAAGAATTGTGCACCACAAGCCCACACTTGCATAACTTTGTACCTTATTTAGGAATTGTACACCACAAGCCAATACTTACATAACTTTGTACCTTATTTAGGAATTGTGGATCACAAGCCAACACTTGCATAACTTTGTACCTTATTTAGGAGTTGTCAACCACAAGCCCACACATGAGTAACTTTGTAACATTTTTAGCAGTTGTGCTCCACAAGACCACGCGTGCGTAACAACATACCATTTGTAGGGGTTGTGCACCACAAGCCTTCACATATATAACGTTGTACCATTATTGGAATTATACACCACTGGCACCCACGTGCGTAAATTTGCAGCATTTTTAGGAGTTGTGCAACACAATACCACATTTACATAACTTCGTACCATTTTAGGAGTTGTGCACTACAAGCTCACACGTGCATCACTTCGTACCTAATTTTTTAGTTGTGCACCATAAGCCCCCACATGTTTAGCTTTGTACCATTTTTAGGAGTTATGCATCACAAGCCCAAACATGCATAACTTTGTTCTTTATGTAGGTGTTGTGCACCATAACCCCATGCATACAAAACTTTGTACCCTATTTGGTATTTTTGAACCACATGTCTACACGTGCATAACTACGTACCTACATTAGCTGTTGTGCACCACAATCCCACACGTGTGTAACATTGTACCATTTTTAGTTGTGCACCACAAGTGCACATGTGTGTAACTTTGTACCATTTTTTGTGTTTGTGCACTAGTATCCCCCATGTTCATAACTTCGTACCATTTTTAGGATTTGTGCACCACAAGCCCAAACATGCATATCCTTATTTAGGTGTTGTGCACCACAACCCCAAACATGCATAACTTTGTACCATATTAAGAATTTGTGAACCACATGCCTACATATGTACAACAACGTACCAACTTTAGTTGTGGTGCACCACAATCCCACATGTATGTAACATTGTACCATTTTTAGTTGTGCACCATAATTCCACACGTGCGTAACTTCATATCATTTCTAAGGGTTGTCAACCCAAGCCCCCACGTGCGTTACTTCATACCATTTCTAGGGGTTGTGCACCACTACCCACACATGCGTAACTTCTTACCTTATTTAGGCTTTGTGCACCATAAACCCACACATACATAACTTTGTACCTTATTTCAGAGTTGTGCACCTTAATCCCACACGTGCGTAACTTCATACCATTTTTAGAAGTTGTGTAGCAAAAGCCAAAACGTGCATAACTTTGGACCATTTAAAGAAGTTGGGCACAATAACCCCGTACGTGCATAACTTTGTACCAAATTTTGGAATTGAGCACCACAAGCCCAACATGCATAACTTCGTACCATTTTTAGGAGTTGTGCACCACAAGTCTGCACTTACATTACGTTGTACCTTATTCACGAATTCTGCACCATAAACCCACACGTGCATAACTTTGTAACATTTCTAGGAGTTGTGCATTGCAAACCCACACATGCGTAAATTTGTACCTTATTTAGGAATCTTGTACCACAATCCCACACGTGCGTAACTTTGTAACATTTTTAGGAGTTGTGCACCAAAAGCCCGCACTTGTGTAATTTTTGTACCTTATTTAGGAATTGTGCACTACAAGTCTATACGTGAGAAACTTTCTAACATTATTAGGAGTTGTGCTCCACAAGTCCACCCGTGCGTAACAATGTACCATTTGTAGTGGTTGTGCACCACAAGCCCCCACGTGCATTACTTTGTACCATTTATAGGAGTTGTACACCACCAATGCCCACAGGCATAAGTTTACAGCATTTTTAGGAGTTGTACATCACAATCCCACATTTGTGTACCTTTATACCAGTTTTAGGAGTTGTGCAATACAAGCCCACATGTGCATAACTTCATAACTAATTTTTGAGTTGTACACCAAAAGCCACCACGTGTGTAACTTCGTACCATATTTAGGAGTTGTACACCACAAGCCCAAGCATGCGTTACTTTATTCCTTATTTAAGTGTTGTGCATCACAACCCCATACATACATACCCTTTTAAGTATTTGTGAACCACATGTTTACATATACATAACTACATACCTACTTTAGCTGTTGTGCACCACAATCCCACACGTGTGTAACATTGTACCATTTTTAGTTGTACACCACAAGTCCACACTTGTATAACTTTGTATCATTTCTAGGGCTTATGCACCACTACCCACATGTGCGTAACTCCATACCATTTTTAGAAGTTGTGCACCACTAGCACCCACGTGTGTAAGTTTGTAGCATTTTTAGTTGTGCACGACAATCCTATATTTGCATAACTCTGTACCATTTTTACGAGTTGTGCACTATAAGTGAAAACATGTATAACTTATTACATAATTTTTGAGTTGTGCACCACAAGCCCCCACATGTGTAACTTCGTACCATTTTTTAGGTATTGTACACCACAACCCCGTACATGCATAACTTTGTACCGTATTAAGAATTTTTTAACCACATGCCTACACATGTATAACAACATACATATTTTAACTGTTGTGCACCACAGTCCCACACGTGTAACATTGTACCATTTTTAGTTGTACACCACAATTCCACAAGTGCATAACTTCATGGGGATTGTGCACCACAATCCCCCACACGCGTTATTTTATACCATTTTTAGGGGTTGTGCACCAGTACCCACACATGCGTAACTTTATACCTTATTTAGGCTTTATACACCACTAACCCACACATGCTTAACTCCATACTTTATTTTAGAGTTGTGCACCATAATCATACACATGCATAACTTCGTACCATTTTTAGGAGTTGTCCACCAAAAGCCCAAACATGCATAACTTTGGACCATTTGAAAGAGTTGCGAACAAGAAGTTTGAACTTGAACGTACATAAATTCGAATCGAATTTTAGAATTGTGTACCATAAGTTAATTGTGCATAACTTCGTACCATTTTTAGGACTTGTGCACTACAAGCCTACACTTGCGTAACTTTGTACCTTATTCAAGAATTGTGCACAACAACCCCAGACGTGTGTAACTTTGTAACATTTTTAGGAGTTGTGCACCATAAGCCCACACTAGCGTTACTTTGTACCTTACTTATAAACTGTGCACCACAAGCCCACACGTGCCTAACTTTGTAACATTTTTAGGAGTTGTGCACTACAAGTCCACACTTATGTAACTTTGTACCTTATTAAGGAATTGTGCACTACAAGCCCACACGTGCGTAACTTTGTAACGTTTTTTGGAGTTGTGCTCCACAAGTCCTCAAGTGCATAACAACGTACCAATTGTAGGGGTTGTGCACCACAAGACCCCACATGCATAACTTCGTATCATTTGTAAGAGTTGTGTAGCACTAGCACTCACATGTGTATGTTTGCAGCATTTTTAGGACTTGTGCACCACAATCCCACATTTTCATAACTTCATACTATTTTTAGGAGTTGTACACAACAAGCCCACATGAGTATAACTTCGTACCAAATTTTTGAGTTATGCACCATAATCCCCCTCGTGTGTAACTTCCTACTATTTTTAGGAGTTGTACACCACAAGCTCAGACATGCGTAACTTTGTTCCTTATTTAGGTGTTGTGCAACAGCATCCTATGTGCATAAATTTGTACCCTATTTGGTATTTGTGAATGACATCCTTACATGTGCATAACTACATACATACTTTAGAAGTTGTGCACTACAATCACACTCGTGTGTAACATTATACAATTTTTAGTTGTGCACCACAAGTCCACACGTATAAACTTCATACCATTTCTAGGGGTTGTGCACCACAAGCCCCCACATGCGTAACTTCGTACCACTTCTAGGGATTGTGCTCCACAACCCACACGTGTATAACTTTGTACCTAATTTAGGATTTATGCACCATAAGCCCACACATGCAAAACATTGTACCTTATTTCAGAGTTCTGAACCATAATCCCACATGTTCATAACTTTGTACCATTTTTAGGAGTTGTGCACCAAAATCCCAAACATGCATAACTTTGGGCGATTTGAAGGAGTTGTGCAAAGCAAGCCCCCACGTGTATAACTTCATACCAAATTTTGGAGTTGTGAACCACAAGCCACAAGTGCATAACTTTGTACCTTATTTATGATTTATGCACCCCAAACCCACACTTGTGTAACTTTGTGCCTTATTTCAGAGTTATGCACCATAATCCCACACGTACATAACTTCATACCATTTTTAGGAATTGTCCACCAAAAGCCCAAACGTCCGTAACTTCAGGCCATTTGAAGGAGTTGTGCACAAGTAGCCCAGACGTGCATAACTTCGTACCAAATTTTGGAATTGTGCACCTCAAGCCCCATGTGCATAACTTTGTATTATTTTTAGGAGTTGTGCACCACAAGCCCACACTTACATAACTTTATACCTTATTCAAGAATTGTGTACTATAATCCCACACGTGTGTAACTTTCTAAGATTTTAAGGAGTTATGCACCACAAGCCCACACGTGTGTAACTTTGTACCTTATTTTCGAATTGTGCACCACAAGCCCACACATGTGTAACTTTGTATCATTTTTAGGAGTTTTGCACCACAAGCCTACACTTGTGTAACTTTGTACCTTATTTAAGAATTATGCACTACAAGCCCACACGTGCGTAACTTTGTAACATTTTTTGGAGTTGTGCTCCACTAGTCCATACGTGCGTAAAAACATACCATTTGCAAGGGTTGTGCACCACAAGCCCCTTTGTGCATAACTTCATACCATTTATAGGAGTTGTGTACCACCAACACCCACGTTTGTAAGTTTGCAGTATTTTTAGGAGTTGTGCACCACAATCCCACATTTTTAGGAGTTTCATACCATTTTTAGGAGTTGCACACCACAAACCCAAACATGCGTAACTTTGTTCCCTTTTTTTTTTTTTGTTAAGTAAATAATTGTATTAACTCAAAAAGCAATGATTACATTCGAGTGTTAGTACATTGAGCAATATCATTAGATATAGCAAATGATAGGGTAGAAGGAAATTTTTCCCGCTGCAAAAGAACTTCCTCATCTTGGGCATATGATACCATGTAATCTACATGCTGATTAGCTTCTCTCCACACATGGAGAATGTGGATTTCCTCTAGGGTATCCAAAAATTGTCATATCTTGGCTGCAATTGTCATAACCTTCCATGGAGGTTTACTTTTTCTCTTTAAAATGTCCACGACCATCTTGGAATCCACAATGATCCAAAGCCTTGTAAAAGCGTGTGCAAGGGCAAGTGTTAGTCCCCTTTCCAGGGAAAAGAATTCCAGCCACAGTGCATGATTACTTGTGGTTGTGCCTCCATATGCCATAATAGGGTTCCACTTGCTGTTCGGATGATGCCTCTATATCTTGCTCTTCTAGCTGTCAACGATCCATTACAAGCAAGAAACCAAAACCGATCAGGTGGTTTTGGCTAAACACATGTTTTTGGCTATGGAGAGTTTCGTGCTTGATCTAGACCCCATTGTTCCAGTATGCAATGAGCCATGGTGTTGTTCCAGCATTCCACTTCCATTCCTTGGATCTTTTCTTGGATGCCAAAAGCTATATTTTCCAGGATACCTTCAACAGTCCAGCTGGTGTCTCCAAACACAAGTTTACCAATCACATCTATGACAGAATCCCCTTTGAATGTACGCATGATCCATTCACACTCTGCATAATAAGGTTAAACCCTTCTTCTCCGTGGTTGAAGTCGCCTCATCAATTTACCCCATATGGATTGAGAAAATTGGCATTGAAAACAAAATGCTCAAGGTCTTCTCTATTGTTCCAACAAAGACAACACTGGGAATTCCTCAAAATTTTGAGCTTTCATAACCTGCTTTGAGTTGGAAGCCTCTTAGTGAGAACTCGCCATGTCACAAAACTGTGCTTGGGGATATGATTAGGAAACCAAACAACCTACACCCAATCCACCTTTATTGAAATTTTTCGAACTATATGTCATGCAGATTTGGTTGAGAAGTCCCTATTCGAAGCAGCCATCCAAATCACTTTGTCTTCATCCATATGGTGGAATCGAACTATAGGGTTTAAGTGTTGCCACACCTCTATTAGCTGATGGGACACCATCGGTCTAGTGTTCCACTCTCCATTTTGAATAAAAGAAGACTTTGCACCCTATAACGTATTTGTGAACCACATCCCTACAAGTGCATAACTACATACCTGCTTTAGCTTTGTGGACCACAATCCCACACGTGTGTAACAATGTACCTTTTGTAGACGTGCACCACAAGTCCACACGTGCATGACTTTGTATCATATCTAGGGGTTGTGCACCACAAGCCCCCACGTGCGTAGCTTCGTACAATTTCTAGGGGTTGTGCACCACTACCCACACGTGTGTAACTTCGTACCATTTATATGAATTGTGCACCACCAACACCCACGTGCATAAGTTTGCAGCATTTTTAGGAGTTGTGCACCACAATCCCACATTTGCGTAACTTCGTACCATTTTTAGGAGTTATGCACCACAATTCCATATTTACATAACTTCATACCATTTTTATGAGTTGTGCACTACAATCTCACACGTGCATAACTTATTACCTAATTTTTAAGTTGTGCACTGTCAGCACCCAAATTTTGACTCAGGTCATCTAATAGCATAAGGACAGCATAACAACATTTAGACATCAAGACTCTAAGCACCCATGGCTTAGGAAGAGCAGACCTGGACTCTAGGAGGTTAGGCATTCCCAAAGAAGTCTTTTCATATGCTCCAGTAGCAACTGAATCAGTCAAAGCACCTTATTATAGCCCCAAAAGCACCATTTTATAACAAACCCTAACTTCACTCAAAAGCACCAACGGGACTTTGAGGGTCCATATTTAATAACCCCATTCATGTCATCAGTAAGTTTTTCACCTCCTATAAGTCTTTCTCCAGTAAAGCACCACAGATGGAAAAATTACCATTTTGTCCTTCTACCTTCAAAGGCTCAATACTCACTATTTGTCATCTAGATCATTGAATTTCTCAACCTATATAAGCCTTCTTGTCATGAAGCATCACAGGCAAAGAATTCATATTTTCACTTTTTAGACCCGTTGGCAAAAAATTACCAGTTTACCCTTTCTACTTAGAGAATGACCCCTGAAGCCTCTCTTGTTGTCCAAATGGTGTAAGTTTAGATCTTATGCATCCCTGAGCCTCCTTGCTCCATGAAACTCATCACAGGTCAGACACTACTCGAGAACGACAACAACCAATCTCTCAATCTATGGTAACCCTAACCAAGAAATGACTCTTATAGAAGCTCTCAAAAACACATCCAATCTCCGAATCCAGAAAGGTCAGTTGTCATACCTCGGCCACGACCTCAGCTTCAAATCTCCAAGTCTAAGAAAAAAGTTTCAAAGTCTCAAACCTCTGTGAAATCTCAAATCTTCCCCGAAAGGTCAAAAGGCTGTTTTCCCACTTTTTGCTCTTATAGAGCCAGAATATTCTTTAGACCTCCAAATCAGGATCAGTCAGTGTCCATTTCTTCAAAATCGCGAGGCCTTAAAAAGCTATCAAAGGAGCAAGGACTTCTGCTAAATCTATCTACAAAGATTCCCTCAAATACTCTAAAAAGCATGACAAATTAGGTCTAAAAATCAAGTGCTAGACCAACTCCTGGGAGCACATATGAAATCAGAAATTCAGATAGTCAAAGGCTATACCACTATAAATTCAAAACCTCAAGACTATCAGATCCTCACTAATTTGTAGAAAATCCATGACCCAAGTAGTCCTTTCTGCCCAAACCCAAAAAAAGTGCATTTTGTCTGTATTTGGCATGTGGAATGCCCTTAAAAGTTCTATCGGGCTTAGAATACAACAAGGTCAGAGCCATTTTCTTAGTTTCACCCTTACCCTCAGTAAAGCATTTCACAAACCCCTGGTTCAGGAAATGTTTGGCCATTCAATTTCACCCGTCTTCACGTAGCTATAGAAATCCAATTCGTTCAAGCGACTCTGCTTTAAAAAACCCTCGGTAGCTGCTGGGGAGACCAGCAGCGGATCTGTCAGCTCCTATAGCTTCAAGACTCCCTGAACTTCAAATCCCCTAGATATGACCTAAATCAGCATTTTACAGAAAACCAACAACATTCCCTATACAATTTTGTCAAATCGCTCAAAAATGGTTTTTGACCTAATTTCCTACTCGGATACCATAATCTCGCGTAGTCAGAAGCTGTGAATCACCTGGACCTGGGACCATCTATCCCTGGGCCACCCTCAGATTAATTTTACCATCTTACCCTTTCAAACTACATCTGAGAGCCTTTTTAGCTAAAAAAAACCCTAATTTCATCCCTTTACCCTTTTCATAATTTGGTTCTGACTGGACTAGTGTGATCAGAGCATCTATGACTTTTAAAATTGACACTAACTAGGCCAACTTCTGAGCTCAAGAGCTCACATGGAGTGATGGCAGCAAAAAGGTTTGAAAAATCAGAAACCAGATATTATTTCAAATGAGCTAAAGATGAGATATTTTGGATTTAATGCATCCTCATCTTTAGCTCATTTTTGAAAACCTTTGGATTGGAATCATCTTTAGCTCATTTTTGAAAACCTTTAGATTAGAATCTTCCAACCCCCTCTCTCACTCTCCCACCTAAAATGTTTAGATTGAATTTTAAATCTCTCTAGACTCCCCTAGATCCCCCCATTTGGCATCTTGATGCCCCTCCTTTAGGTTTGCAACCAATGAGATTTTGCCGAAAAGCATCCCCCATGTCACCTACATCTCTCCCTCCATCCAACCTTATTAGCACACCCCCTTATCTCACCATTGAATCAACAAAGACAAGCCCCATCCAACCTTCCATGTTGCCAAGTCATTGATCCATGCCCCTCACCTCAAATCAATCCCCACCTTTCACCTAGGTTTAATCCTAGCCTTCCACCTAACTTAGGATAGAAATCATCCTAGCCCTCCATCCCATGACCCTTATCTTCAAATCCAACCCTCCATTGAATCAATTTGGGGCTATAAATAGCCCCAAATTCGAGCACAATAGGGTTGACAACCAAGAACCCAAAACCCAAGAGAGAAAGAGGAAGAAGAAAAAGAAAAAGTATAAATCAACCCAACCCTTGGCAAGGTAAGCCTAAACCTAGCCTAAGTTCATCTTCTATATTTCAAATATGCTCATTTAATCATTATTATGCTGTCCAATTTATGTTAGAGAATTGCTCTAATTCGGGTACATGGTAGAGGCTCAACAACCTCTACTTTGCTCTTATTTTTTTACCTATTTCAGTGTCGATTTTGGTATGAATTTTGTAGAGGGCTTCTTTAATCCTAAATTTTACTATGTTATGTTAGATATATGTAGGTTGTTATTTATTTAATTTCATGATTTTTAGATCTGTGGAAGGGTTCGAGATGGCCCTCAAACGGACCCCAAAAACTAGGTCTTTTGAGACCTAATTTTGAGGAATATTTGCTGATTTTATTCTGCATGATGTTCTTCTATATCTCCTTTATAAGCATGTTTAATTTTAGGATTTTTTCAAAACCTATATAAAATCGAGAAATCCAGCTACTGGATTTTCTCTCAGTAACTAATGCCTATTTTTTAATAAATTAAAAAACAAGCGTTGGACAAACAGGCGTTAGGGATACAATCAGGCGTTGAGATTTGGGACCCACCTCAGGGAGCCTTGATTTTCCCTAAACCTGTCCCATGGCATTTCTGACCTCTGGAAGTCACCCCTGTGCATAAGTACCTCTATGGGCCCTTATTTATGTCTTAACGCCTATTTGTTAAAAAATAGGTGTTGGAGTGATTTTCAGGCATTAGGCCTGGACCTTAAAAATCATGTTTTCTAAAAATTGTCAAAGTGTAGGTTAACCCTAGGGTTAATACAGTGACTCAGGAGAAACCTGCCCCTCTGGGCCCCACTTGGGTGGCCCAAAAACCCAAACTGGTTGTTGATTTTACACCCAACTCCTTCGTTAAGCCTGTGATAGATGACTGTAGGGCCTACTTTGGGAGATTATATCTGCGCGTGGCCTATACCTAGGACCCCTAGGGTTGCATAATGTAACCTTAGAAGACTCCCTTTGCCTCATAACCTGGGTTCCACAGTGTGGGGACCCACCAATCCACTTAAAAAAATAGCATAAAGATGTTAATCTGGTCAGATTCTCCAACACCTGTTTTTCACTTTGAATTAAATTCAGGCGTTGTAAAAATAGGTGTTGAGGTAAAAAAAATAGGCGTTAGGCTTGTGAACCAGAAAAATGAATCTTCTTTCTTTTCTCCCCCTGTCGTTAGGGTTCAAGCCATTTAAAGGGGTTAATCATTCCTCTAAATACCTAACTCATGAGAGGCTTCCTGTGTATAGAATAGGGTAAAATCAAGGACAGTTTATGGACTATTCATAAGCCAACACCTGTTTTTCACCCTAAATTAATTTCAGGCGTTGAGAGTAAAAACAAGCGTTAAGCCTGAGAAAAATTATGCAAACCTCCAATCCACATTAAGTAAAGTTAAAACTCTTCAATTCAAAACTAACAAAACATGGACATAGACATAAAGTTGAAACTCATATGAATGGGAGAACCGTCTTGAAAAGACAGGTATTTAGGGTGCCTAACACCTTCCCCAAATGCAACCAAGCAACTTACCCTAATCTCAAGAACTCAAACTAATATTAGGAGTTAGACCCTAGAGCTTTAAGTCTAGATTATTTCTTTTCCCTGTAGAGAGGGACCAACATCCAACTTAGTTGATTAACCCCAAGTTGGCGGCGACTCCAAGCAAAAGCCCAACCTTTGCACCAGAAGAGAGAGACTTAGCAACCCTCGATGCCGAAGTGGGTGCACCGATGTCCACAGAATGGAAACTCCACTAGGGATATGTTTGATCTCCACATGTATGAGTTTCAATTTATGTTTATAACATGCTTTCGCATATGTCTACTTGTTCTCTCACATGTCTAACTACTTTCTCATATGCTGTTACACCTAGACTAATGATCCAACTTAATGAACCAAAAATCCATGGTAGCTTTACTTGCAATTATACAAGTATTGTAGTACTGAACAAGGTCGAACCCACAGGGATTGACTTATGCAATAAAAATAAAGATTACAATAGAAGAGAGATAGAAAAGAAAAGAAAGAAAAAAGATCAATGTTTTCGCACCGTAGTATGGAGCAGAAATAATGTTAAAATAGAAAAAATAAAATGGACCTAAGGCTTCAAGGATCCATTTAATA
>JAOXJP010294267.1:0-18632 GCA_025762735.1 Platanus orientalis | reverse complement strand
TGGGTTTAGTGAAGAGTAGTGTGTGTGTGTGTGTGTGTGAGAGAGAGAGAGAGAGAGAGAGAGAGAGAGAGCAACAAAGGTACTATCTAAATTGGTTGAAGATGGAGGAAATCTCATGGTGCCAGAAAACCATAGTGGCTTGGTTAAAGGGGGGAGATGCTAACACAAATGATGCGGCAATTGAAGACCAAGTGGGACCCACACGTGGCTTGGTAGGGCCCACACGTGGACAGACATGGGGGCACCTTTGCCACATCACTTGGAGTTCATAATTTCTGTTAAGAGTCATTCAGTAGTATGATTTTTAAAGTTTTAATTAATATTTTTTATCTTTTAATAGAATTATGACATGGGAGTTATTTTGATTTTTGTTTTTGGGCATTTTAGAGAGCAATATGGTATATTATAAGTGGCTGGTCGACAATCACATAATAAGGCCACGATTTGGCCATGTTTGCCTTTTAAAAAGTAGGTTTAAATTAGTGCAACGTCAGGAGTCTTATTCGGCTAGGTTTCTAAATATAGAAATTTCTTTTTGTTTCCTTAAGTTTTGAGTCTATATGAGGGTTGCTCGACATGTAATGGATATGAATGAATGAAATAAAGTTTTTTTGAAAGTAAGAGGCCACGACTGGAATCTTCTTCCTGGAGAACCTGCTATGGGTTTTCTTCCTCCATGGTGACACTCCATGGATCTTACTTGAGATTCCTAGGTTGTGTGGTGAGACTCCACACAGATAACTCTTTCCCTTATTCCTCTTTTTCTTCTTCTCCTTTTTCTTCTTCTCTTTTCTTGCTTCTTCTTTATTTTCTCTACTGGACAGCCATTAAACACCTTGAAACTCCATCAAGAACCTTTCTTGAATGGTTTTGTGAAACCTATAAGCCTTTCCCTTGCTGTTTTCTCCTTGGAAATCCAAAGAATCCCTTACCCATAACCTTAACCCTTGTTGTTTAGATCTCCAAAATCCAATAGCCTTTTAATTAATACCATGCATCCCTTCCAAAAGTAAACCCTATTCTATTTTGAGAGTCTGAAACAGAAACCCACCTCTGTTATGTCATAAGGCAGCCTTAGATCCAAACCCTCTTCTGTTCTGTAAGTCAGAAGAAATTAAAACCCACCCTGAAAGAAGCCTTGCGGTAGCCTTATACTCTTATGTGTTCTGTCCTGAAGTTGCAGGTCATAATTCCTTATTTGTTTATTGAGTAGGATACCTCTTTCTAGAGGTTTCTACTTGTTATCATAAAAGAAGATTTCTGGGGTATTTTGCATACCTTTGTCTCACTATCAACCCTCAGGTGTGCATGTGTGTGTGTGTGTTTGGTGACCTAGCAATCTATTATCCGTTATTCCCATATACAGCAGAAAATCAGACCTTTGATTATTGGATTGAACCCTATTCGATTTCTTGTTGGAGGTGGTCTTAAAATCTGGTTTGGTGTTGAATGATCTTCCAGAAGTAATGTTTGGATTCTACAACTGAGTGAAACCTCTTCTAGTCTTTTGTGGGCCCATAATCCGCAATCTAGCAGCCATCTTTATGTTGTCCTGCATCAATTCGGATATCAGAGCCAGGTTGCAGCTAATCCATATCTAGCTGTAGTCCCAGGAAGCCAGTTGCCAGCTAGTCTCTAGTCTCTACCCAGTTATGTTCCTTCAGATTTGTGTAGATTAATCTTCAGCTAGGTTCCAGTTGGTCCCATTCCAGCTAGTTCCTAAGGATCATTGTTTGAAGAGGATTGAACGCTGCAAACCCTATAAAAAATTTAAAGTTGTGAGTTTATTCTTTTCTGATTCGGAACCTTTCCTAGTTTTGGGCCAAACCCTAAAATCTGGAAACGGGCCTAACCCTCGAATTCTTGAAAAGCTAAGCCATGGAATTTTTGGAAAGTCAGAAAGGGAATCTTGGAAGGTTTAATCCTTGAATTTGGAAGAGTTTCACTCCACGTTTATCCACCATGAGTTGTGATGAGATACCTGGGTTAATAGAATATAAGATTTGGCTGGAGATTTTTCCGAGAAGACTATCCAAGATGAATTGCAAGAGGTATTGACTGACATTTCAGACATAGAGTGGGATGTGAGACATGGGTACAAATATGATCTGAAAGAGCTCTTTATTCTCAGGAACAAGCAACGTCTTTTATACAATAGGTTAAAAGATATAAATTTGGAGCATATGAAGCATGCATTGGATGACTATAAGAATGTCCTCAAGAAAGTTGTTAAGGTTTAAACAAATTTCAAACACATTACAAAATCCCAACAAGATAGGTAGAAGGTGAATGAAGTGAGTGCAGATTCTGAGATTGGTCTTTTACATCCTGATGCTGACATATTGTCTGAGGAGACCAAGTCTGCAGCCAATGAACCTTTAGATCAAACCTTGTCCAATTTATAGAAGCTTGATGAGGAAGACAAAACTGCAGGTAATGTGGAGAGTAAGGACCTAGATGTGGGAGTCGTTGAGAAGATCAGTCCTGATGTTCGGGTATACTAGTTGAGCCGGTGATGATGGTAGATACATGTGATGTGCCCTAGTTCCTAACCAGGCCACAATTGAAGACCAAGTTCAGACTTATGTAGACTCACAACTACTCACAATTCCCCTACAGTTTCATAAGCCCAACATGATTCCAAATGAGGTGATTGAGGAGGTCTATTACAAGGTCTTTCCATTATCAACTACTTACGAGAACGGAAGTCTACATCATGACATGCTTTATGGAGGATGCGGATCATGGTTATACAGTTTGAGCTCCCCAGTGTTGCTAAACCTTTCCCACTACAAAACTCAAGGACGAGTTCTTTTTGAACCAGGGAAGTTTGATGCGGCCATTGAAGACCAAGTGGGACCCACACGTGACTTGGTGGGGCCCACATGTGGACAGCCATGGGGGGGCACATTTTCCACATCAATTGGAGTTCATAATTGCTGTTAGAGTCCTTTAGCAGTACCTTTTTTAAGCTTCTAATTAATATTTTATGTTTTATTAGAGTTTAGGACATGGGAATCATTTTAATTTTTGTTCTTGGGTGTTTTATAGAGCAAGATAGTATGTTATAAAGGGGTGGTCAACAGTCATATAATAAGGCCATGATTTAGCCATGTTCGTCTTTTAGATAGTGGGTTTAAATTAGTCCCATGTAAGGAGTCTTATTAAGCTAGGTTTCTAAATATAGAAATTTCTTTTTTCTTAAGTTTTGAGTCTATGTGAGTGTTGCTCGACATGTAATGGATATGAATGAATGAAATAAAGTTTTTTTGAACGTAAGAGACCATGACTGGTATCTTTTTCCTAGAAAGATGGGTTTTCTTCCTCCATGGTGAGACTCCATGGATCCTAGGTGAGACTCCTAGGCTGTGTGGTGAGACTCTACGCAAGTAACTATTTCCCTTATTCTTCTTTTCCTTCTTTCTTCTTCTCTTTTTTTGCTTCTTCTTTATTTTCTCTGTTGGAAAGCCATTAAAGAACCTTGAAACTCCATCAAGAACCTTTCTTGAATGGTTTTATGAAATATATAAGCCTTTCCCTTGTTGTTTTCTTCTTGGAAATCCGAAGAACCCCTTACCCAGAACCCTGCGATACCTATACAGACTTAACCCTTCTTGTTTAGATCTTCAGAATCCAATAGCCTTTTTATTAATACCCTGCAACCCTTCCAGAAGTAAACCCTATTTTGTTTTGAGAGTCTGGAACAGAAACCTACCTCAGTTATGTCATACAGCAACCTTAGATCCAAACCCTCTTCTGATCTGTAAGTCAGAAATTAAACCCACCACGATAGAAGCCTTGCGGCCTTATACTCTTTTGTGTTCTGTCCTGAAGTTGCAGGTTATAATTACTTATTTGTTTATTGAGTGGGGCCTTTCCCAGACCTCTTTCTTGAGGTTTCTACTTGTTATCATAAAAGAAGATTTTTGGGGTATTCTCTAGACCTTTGCTCACTATCAACCCTCGGGTGTGTGTGTGTGTTTGGTGATCTAGTAATCTACTATCAGTTTTTCTCATATACAGCAAAAAATCAGACCTTTGATTATAGGATTGAACTCTATTTGATTGCTTGTTGGAGGTAATCTTTAAATCTGGTTTGGTGTTGAATGATCTTCTAAAAGTGGTGTTTGGATTCTACAACTGGGTGAAACCTCTTCTGGTCTTTTGTGGGCCCGTAATCCACAGGCTAGCAGCCACCTTTAGGCTGTCCTACATCAACAAAGTTCTTTCATAAGGTGGCCAATCAGAGGTCCAAGGTGAATGCAATCTCCAAGATTATAGTGGAGGGGATCAGTCGATCCAGGATTCTTGGAATCTAAACCTTTGGCATCGTTTAAATGACTGGGAAATTGAGGAGGCTAATGCACTATTGCTTCAGCTTGGTTCGGTGGAGATGGGGAATTATGATGATATGGACCATTGGATCTGGTCAAAAACTTCTAATGGGCCTTTTTCAGTGAATTCGTTCTTAAATTCCCTGGAAGAGGATGGCAGTCTGTGGTTTGGGTGTTGGAAATTTTTATGGAAGACTCCCATCCTGTCCAAGGTGATTTTCTTCCTTTGATTGGCCTATTGGGGTAAAATCCTCACGGTGGATAATATTATGGCTAGAGGAATGATGATGCCAAATAGATGTTCGATGAGTTGGAAGGAGGCAAAAACCATAGACCATCATCTGATGCTTCATTGTCCGGTTGCTATTTCCATTTGGAATTTTTTCCTCAGGCTTTTTGGTAGAAGATAAGTTATGCAAGGGGACTTGCAAGATAAGTCATTAGAGAATGGAGTAAAGCTCCTGTGGGTTCTTTGACGCCTAGAGGGAAGTTATTGTGGAAACGTATGCCTTTTGTAGTGAGTTGGACTATATGGAAGGAGCTTAACTCCAGAATTTTTTATAACAAAAGAACGGGAGACTCAAAAATTCCGGATTTGGCCTTCTCTTTGCTCTTCAGCTGGGTATCCATTTTGCCGGAATTTTCAAATGTTATTTTTTCTGAGTGGGTGTTTAATTGAGAAGATTTGGTTTTTCCTTAAGCCCCTTTGGAAGGGGATGTATTGCTTATACATTTCCCTTTCTTTTTAATAAATTTCCTTATTCATCAAAAAAAAGAAGATTATAGTGGAGGGGGAAATGGTTTCTAAAGAAGGGGTGATTCGTGAGGCCATAGAATCACTCTATCAGCAGATGTACACGGATCTAGTTCTCAGAAGACCAAGGTTAGAGGGTATTCACTACAACCAAATCCCAGAAGAAAATACTACATGGTTGGAAAGACCTCTTCAGGAAGGGGAAATTTTAGGGGCTCTAAAGGCGCTAGCTGAGAATAAAGCTCCAAGTCAAAACAGATGTCCAATAAAAATTTTCAAGATTTTTTTGGGCAGAAATATCTCTAAAAAATATATATTTTTTGGACAGAAATGGGGAGGGACAGTTCTCGGGCAGTAGAAAATTTCTTTGAAAAGGACTCCCACTGTCGTAGCCTTAATTCTACTTTCATCTCGCTAGTTCCAAAGAAGTTTTCTGAATATATAAGGGATTTCTGCCCAATCAACCTATTGGGCAGCTTCTACACGATTCTTTCTAAAATTTTGGCTAGGATATTGGAAGAAGTTGTGGATCTCATTGTGGCCCCCTTGCAAAATGCCTTCATCCATGGGAGGAGAATTCTTGACTGCTCTTTACTGGCTAATTAATGTATTTATCATTGAAGAAGGGTAGCTAGACATGGAAAAAGCATACAACCACATGAGTTGGTCTTTTCTTGAAGACATGTGCTCCAAACGGGATTTGGAAGAACATGGTGCAACTAGATAAACCTGTGTTTATCTCCGGCATCTTTCTCCATTTTAATTAATGGACCTCCATAGGGCTTTTTCCGTAGTAGTACGAGTTTGAGACAGCATGACCCTCTCTCGCCATTACTGTTCATTATTGCGATGGAATCCCTCGGTCGGCTGGTTTTGAAAGCAGAGGAGTTGTGTCCCTCAACTGCATTGATTTAATATGTAGATGACTCCCTTTTCCTTATAAAAGCGCCCTGAGCAGGTGAAAAACCTTCAATGCATCCTCCTAATGTTCGAAGCTATGTCAGGTCTGAAGATCAACCTACATAAATCAAAGTTAATGGTGGTCGGAGATCATCAGGATGGAGATAATTTGGTGGAGCTTCTGGGTTGTCAGCTTGCAGCTTTGCCGACCAGTTATTTGGGCCTCCCTCTTGGAGCGAACCCTCGGTCAAAGCAAATATGGGATCCTGTGTTGGAAAAATTGGAAAAGAAGCCGTCTACATGGCAAAGGCAGTATCTCTTTAAGGGTAACTTTGATTAAAAGCGTGCTTTCTAGTTTCCGTTGTATTATTTTTCTCTCTTCTCTGTGCCCACCTCAGTTGTAAATATAGGAGTGCCTTTTCGATTTATAGTTGAAATTGCATGACTGTAGATTCCAGATTATATAAAAACTTGACAGATAATAACACTTTAGAAGTACCACAATTGGTTACAAATATAGATAATGATTTATAACCCTGTAATAATCAAAGAATCTACAACCACTTGTATCTTAGATTGCTGAGAAAACCTAGCTTACAACCTTTGGACACATTTAAGTTCGATTTCATTGAAACAAGAAAAAGAACCAAGTTTGCAGTAATACTCTTTTTTCACACTGATTACAGTAATATGATAATAAAACATACCTGAGAACCAAGTTTTCTCTCACAAGCTATTAGAATTAACGCTCCCAACAACAAGCATATTCCATGGCCCCAGTCCCCAAACATCACGGCAAAAAGAAATGGGTATGTAATCACAGTATAAACTGTAGGATTTACTTCTAGGTATCTAGCAACACTGCAAAAAAAGATTGTTGTATCAAGATTTTGATCAGTCATACAGAATTGCAGAACTAAAATATAGGGTAAGTACCAGTAGTAAAGTAGCTTTTCCAAAAGAGATACATTGGGCTCCTTCAGTTCATTAAGCAACACAGTTAAGCATCAAACGCTGAGTCCCATATATTGTGAGACCAGATCAAATTGTTAGCCATCGGTAATTAACACTTTTGCCTTTTAGCAATCATTAAAAGCTATTATTATTAAAGGATGATGCTCCACTTTGCAGATGAGCATTTATAGACATAATTGATGAAAAATCTTATACACATTAAAAGAAGCAACCGTGTGGCATAAGTCCAATAACATACCCATATGCATTGACAATTTCCTGAAATGCATTTGTGAAGCTATTAGTTTGAAAATATGTAGGTGGTGATTCCACAGCATCCATCACATGAAATATTACCCCCACTTGTGAATTGCTATCAAATGTTGCACGTTGCAATGTCTCCTGTATCTGTTGCACATTAAACGTCACTTATTTAAAGCTAATATCAATCCGCAACGGTTTATCCACCACAAAGAATAAATAAATGTATATAAAGATAGAAGATTGCTACCTGAGGCTTTGCAAATATCGGACACCAGCCCTCCCCAACTAGACATTTTTTTGTAACATCGAAATCGAGCATATTCAATGTATCATATACAGCTTTCTCCTTTTGTACCTAAAAAAATGGTAGTTTGAAAAGGAAGTATTCATTACCACAGACCCACAATAAATATAAAGGAAGCATTGAACGTCACAGACACACACACAGAAAAATAAAACATTCTAATTAAAAGATGCACAATTTATTCCAACATCATTTATCATCTGCCGATTAGCATTTTCAGCATAATTGATATCAACCATTGTTCAAGCAAGTTCAGTATCATGATAAATATCGGCATATTATTTATAAATAAATAAAAAAGAAGTTATGCACATGGTAGCCACAGATTACTCACCATAATAGTCCACTTCTTTAAGTGGAATCCAATAGATGTAAGGGCTTTATTTCGGTGGCGGATCCCAGCATCCAGAGTGGCTTCCAATTCTGAAAGACGTGAGAAAACCTGTAAAAGAAATTTCAGAATAAATATCACAGATAATATGAGTGATTTTAGATTATCATGCACTGGGTATGGATAAACATTATTAAGAAAAACTTGTGTTAGTCCTCTGATATTTCCAAATAACATTTTTTATGGTGAAATCATTATATTATGTATCGTACAAGTCAGAGGAAAACCACTGAACAAGGCTGATGCTATACAATGCAGTCAAAAAGAACACCCCCAAAGTTAGACAATGAGTATGTCCTTGTTGACAGTGAACTAACCAACTCTCCCAAAACCTTAAGGTGTTAGGAGATATAAGAATTATTTTATTTCAACACTTTGCCCCTACAGAAAGATGAACTCCATTTGCATTTTGATTTCAGTTGCTACCAATCAGGGATGGCCATTGCTACAACTTAATGTTAGGAAGTTTATATGAGTTTATCTCCTGGTTTTCAGATTTCTTCCGGCAAAAGAAATGTGCATCGTCTCAAGAAAGCTCTCTATGGCCTTAAGCAATCTCATAAAACATGGTTAATAAAAGCTTCCTAGTACCATGGTCAAGCAGGTCGTACTCTCTTTGTAAAGCATTAGAAGGGAAGATGACAGGTCTTATTGTATATATGGATGATATAGTTGTTATAGGAAATGATCAGTTTGAGATCAACAACCTAAAATGATTTCTGGGCAAAGAATTTGAGATCAAGGATTTGGGGCTTCTCAAATACTTTCTTGACATAAAGGTTGCTAGATCAAAGGATTGAATCTTCTTGCCCAGAGCAAGTAGCTAGATCTCCTTCAAGACTCTGGGATGTTAGGGTGTAGACCTTGTGAGACTCCCATTGAGTCAAATCACCACTTGCAAAAAGATGAAGGTCACTGACTTATTAATATTGGTCGATATCAAAGATTGGTAGGGAAACCTTTTTTGTTTTTTTTTAGAGATAAAAGGAGAAAACTTTATTCAAAACCAGGAAGAGAACAAGATGAGAAAAACAAGAGGGACCTCACCAAGAAGGTGAAGAAACAGAACAAAAGCAAAAACAACAAAACAACGAAAGAACAACCCCCCCAAAGCCACCAACAAAGAGAGTACTCACTTCATATGGAATCCCACTCTCCTACAACAAAGTCACTCCTAATTGAGACCCATTCCAATTAGAAATTGTAGATTTGAAGAAACAACTCGTAGCTTCTTGACTTTCCATCGAAGGTCCTAGAATTTATTTCCTTCCACAAGTCCCAGCAAATAACTCTCAGATGATAAGCCCAAATAATCGAAGGTAAGCCATCCAAATCATGGATCCACTAACCAGGGATTAGCTCCCGAAAATGAGAAGGGAAAGTCCAAACAATATTAAGATGGGAAAGGAAGAAACCCTAAACTGTCTGCCCCAAAGCACAGTAAATAAACAGATGATCTATTGATTCCTCCTCTCTTAGGCACATAACACATCTGTTTACCATATTCCAACCCTAGCTTTGAAGATGATCATGGTGAAAATCTTATCTAGAAAGGGGTTCCATAAAAAGAATTGAGACTTTAGACGGGATACCTGGGATCTAAATGCCCTTGACAGAAAACGCACCAGTCTTAAAACCATCCAATTCCAAATAAAGAGACTTTGGAGTAAAATTTCTTTTTTTTTTTTAAATGACCCCTCATTCTCAACCATCTCTCATCCTCGGATTTGGCTTTGAACCCTCAAGAAACACCAACAGATTACCAAGGTCTCCAACCTCCCAATCGTTCAAATGGCGACGTAACCACGGTCTCCAAATATTATTCTCATCAAAAACATCTGAGACTCTACTCTTAGGATCCCTAGCTAAAGCATAAAGATTCTCAAACATCTGATGCAGCGATCTATCCCCAATCCAACAATCATCCCAAAACCTTATCTCCCTCCCCGATTCCAACTAAAGCGAATATATCTCCAAAAAATCTCTCTAACTTTCGAAATGGACTTCCAAAGACCACACCCGTGTTGGACTCAAACCTCCTTCATAACCCACGGCGAGCCCTCCCCAAATCTAGCAACCACCACCCTCCTCCACAGACTCTTTTACATATCAAATCTCTAGTGTCACTTCACCAACATCACCTTATTGTGCTCCCTGATTAGTCTTAATCCCAGTTCACCACACCCCAAAGGTCTGTAAATAGTTTTCCAATCAACAAGATGGTATTGGTGGTGGTCCCCCTAATCATTTCACAAGAATTTACAAAACTTGGATTCAATGTCATTTGCCACTCCCCCAGGAATAGTGAATAAAGATAAATAATAGTTTGGGATGGCCACAAGGGTAGCTTTTAACAGGGTTAATCTCCCACCCTTGGACAATAAAACCTCCTTCAAAGAATCCAACCTTGACGAAATTCTTTCCAACATCGGACTCCAAACCACTTTGGTTTAAAGCTAGCACCCAAAGGCAAACCCAAGTAAGAAGAGGGTAAGGTACCGGTTTTACAACCTAATATCCATGCCAAATCATACAAGTTCGAGACCTCACCAATTTGAAACATCTCACATTTTGTCAAGTTGATTTTTAAGCCCGACACCGCCTCAAAATAACAAAGAATACATCTCAAATAACCTAGTTAGCTTGCATCCGCATCACAAAAGATCATAGTATCATCCACAAATTGCAAATGCGATATCCTGCAACCCCTCCTCCCAATCAAGAACTCCGGAATATAACCTCCTTCCACCCTAGATAACATCTTGGTTAAAACTTCAGAGACCATAATGAACAAAAAAGGGGAGAGAGGGTCCCCCTAGCGGAGACCCCTTGAGCTCCGAAAGAACCCCGCAGGGGACCCATTCACCAACACCGAAAACTTCACTGAAATGATGCAATAGAACATCCAACTTCTCCATTTAACCCCAAAACTCATTCTATCCAAAATGTAACCAAGAAACACCCAATTTACATGATCATAAGCTTTTTTAAGATCTAACTTACAAATCAAGCCATTTCTTCTAGAAAGCCTACAGTTTTCAGTACACTCATTGGCAATCAGAATGCTATCAAGAATTTGACACTCTTTAACAAAAGCACTCTAAGGTTGGGCGATTAAACCATTCATCACCACTTTCAGCCTAGACGTCAGCACTTTGAAAATGATCTTGTAGACACTACTTAACAGGCTAATAGGGCAAAAGTCTTTCAGCTCTTTTGCCTCCTGGTTTTTAGAAATAAGGACCAGAAAAGTGTCATTAAGGTGCTCATATAATTCTTCCGAATGGTAAAATTCGTCAAGCACCTCCATGAAATCCTTCTTGACAACATCCCAACATTTCTGGAAGAAAGAAATTAAGAAACCATCAGGTCTCGGGGCCTTATCCCCTTTCATACCTGAGAGAACATTCCAAACTTCTTCAGAGAAACATCTCTCTAACATAACTCTATCACTGGAAGAAATCCGATCGAACATCATACCATCCAACACTGGACATCTAAACCGACCTTCCTGGTATAGTTTTCCATAAAATTCCTTGATCCCATTTCTGATTTCCCTCTGATCTTGGGTCCACCTCCCATTAATGTATAAGCCGCATATCTCTTTATTTTTATTTCTGTGAGAAGCTACCTTATGAAAAAATTTGGTGTTACGATCTCCTCCTTCTTTTAACCAATTCACCCTAGATCTCTGCCTCCAAAAGATGTCTTCCAACAAGACAGTTTTCAAGAACTCTATCTTCAAAGCCTCCCTCTCACTTCTCTCCACCGAAGAGAGATGCCGAGCCTCCTCTAGTAAGTCCAAACCCCAGATTTTACCCTTACAGTCCTCCAGTGTCGTTTTAAGAGACAGGGAGAAATTCATATTCCAAGATATTAAGCAACCCTTCATAGATTTAAGCTTGAGAGCAATTCTCCTACTCGGGTTACTCGAATACTCCATTCTGTTTCATTCTAGTTTAACCACATCAAGGAAGTCTGGCTCAGATAACCACATATCTTCAAATTTGAAAGGCTTAGGACCCCTGAAGGGCTTGCTCCATCCCAACACAATTGGGGAGTGGTCAGAAGTAGATCTACACAGAGTCGTTTGGACGCGGCCTAGAAACAGATCACCTTACTCCCCACAAAACAAGAAGAGGTCCAGCCTACTCAAACTAGCGTTACTCTGTAGACTAGACCAAGTGAACCTTGCCCTTTTCAAAGGAGTATCAATTAGTTGTCATCTATCAATAAAAGCACCAAATTTCCTCATCCCAAGATCATTCCACCCTTCACCGAATCTTTCAAAGGAAAATTTAATCAAATTAAAATCACCTCCGATGCACCTAGGAAAATCCCAACGGGCCTTGACATCATCAAGCTCCTGGAAAAAGTTATCCACCTCAGATCTCACATTTGGGCCGTACACCCCCACAAACACCCACTCCTCCACTTTCCCTTTCACCCTACATCTGACAGACATCGAGTAGGCCCTAAATTCATGGTCCAAAACTTCCACTTTATCCACATCCCACGCAAGAAGGATGCCCCCCGAGACCCCCCATGACAGAAGGGCCAACCAACTACAAGGCCTGACCCCCCACACCTCCTTCACCAACTTGAGCTCCATCACCTGAATTTTGGTTTCTTGCAAACAAATGATATTCGGATTCTCTCTCATAATGTTTTGATTGATGACAATTCTTTTTTCTCTATTCTCCATCCCTCAAACATTCCAAGATAAGATCTTAAGATCCATGGACACAACGCACTATACCCTTACCTTTCATTAATCCCCCCTCACTTGACCCCCGCCCCCCATCATTTCAATCATAGTTAATGTTGCACTCCAATTTCTTTAAGTCATTCTTCAATCTCATGCACAAAACCGACTTCGAAGCTCCCTCACCAATGTCCTTTTCTCTCTTAATCACAATTCTTCTCAGTAAACCTAGGACCTCCTCTTCAAACCCCTCGTAAGAAATACCAAAGAAAAGGCCGAATTCCCCCAATTTATTGAAAACCCATTCTGATAACATCTCCTCATCTCTTTCCAGCCCACCCATAGAAGCAAAATCATCTTTCAGCCGACCATGTTCCAAGGTGACCAATACTAGATCCTTAACTCTCACTCGGAGAGTAATAGGGTTGGTCTCAGACTCAATCCACACCAACATCCCATCCACTTTCATAGGAAATTGGTCGTCGAACACCACTAGTTGATTATTCTCATCCCCATTCAAAACATTTGGATCCAGGAACTCCCTAACATAGTCTTTAATAAGATTTTCACCATTGATAACTGAAATGACGTTCCTGCACAATTCCGCCATAGAAAACTAGGGTTGGAAATTGGAAACTAAATGCATGTGTTCAAAAGAACATACCTAGGAAGGGGGACAGCAGATTAACTCTCTTTCCTAGCCATGGGCACAAAACGAAGAAGAGTCACCCCTTTCAAAGCTTAATAATCTTAGGGCCACACCAATTCACTTCGAAAAGTCATCCAGTGTTCAAAGACCCTCCAAAATGGATGATTCACCCCGATCAGTACGGAGCATACACTCGGCAGCTAATCCAAGACCAGCACAAGAGGTGGAGACCCCATGTTCCAACGAAATAGCGAAGGACATGAGTGCCAACGTTGAACTGCCACCCGCTTGCTTAGTCCCCATCGCAGCAGAACCATCTTCCCGACCTTCATCATCACTTCCGGCAACCATACCCCCCCCCGAAAGCACCCCTCGCAAAAAATCTCCAACAGTCTCCCAATCCTCTAGCAGTTCGACATCGGGAGACATGGGAATGAATGTCGTCTTGTCAACTTACAAAACCCAAACACCCTAGAAATCCCCCACACTTGAAACGAGAGACCCCAAAGAAGCCGGGGTGTTGCTGGCCTTGAAAATATTCATAAAGATTTCCTCCACCACATTGAATTGATGACTCCCAAACCCCCTAAGAGATTTAGATCTGACTGGCACAGGGGACTTGAGAGCAAAGCTTCCATCTTTAGATGATGAAGTCCCAATGCCTTCGCCTTGGGAATAAATCTGGTTAGAGGGCCCTAAACCCTCGTGGGTTGCTGTGTCCCAAGGCCCATCATCGGACCTAGAAGCAATGGGCCTCCATTCCTTTCTTTTAGGCCCAATCAGGTGGCTTGAACTAGGGATCACCCCCTCGGCTTGACCCAAGATGCAGTCGGACCTGTAAAAACACCCTAACCCAGCGGCCTACCAGGGTTCGAGGCATAGTCAAACTCTTTATAAAATTCTCCCCTGGGCCCCACCGTCACCCATCCGTGACTAGACACCTGGTCATCCAAAACCACTTTTGTTTTGGTTTCCAAAACCTGTAACCATTCCCACCCTTCAAACCACCTTTCTCCATTTGTTGCGATGTCTCCTCAAAACTCGATGACTGATCTCCAATCTCACATGCCACAACTCCCTTTACCACACCAGTAGTGACAAGGCCATTCTGACACGCCACCTCCATCAGAAACTCATCATTCCGATTAAGGGTCACACGTTCGAAATTCAAAGTGGCTCCCGTACTGCAACCAGGAGCGTACACGGGAAAATCTCCCTCCAAGTTAGGCAATGGAACATCAAACGTCGACGGATGCTTGACTGTCGCCTAAGACTTCACCGGACCACCATAGGGGTCATCCAGAGCCCCATGTCAGACCATCGAGATTTCACCCTCAATAGTAATCACAACATGGAACATTTTACCCATATCCACCACCAATATCTGGCAAGGTAAATCACACAAGTCTCCTTTAGCCACCTTCAACCTTACCCACCTGAGCTCTTCGCAAGATAAGGATTTTTGGTCAATCGTAGCCAGGCCCCCACAAGCATTACCCACTTTTGTAAGCACATTCATAGTCCATAGGTGGAAGGGAAGACCCCATAGCCTAACCCACCAACGCTTATTTAGTGATCTAGGTTGAATGGCGAAACTCGCAGGGCACCACTCGAGAAATTGGAAAAGATCCTCATGTTCATTCCCCACACACCAACATAAGCTTTTCACTTCATCTCTATTCGAACAGAAGAAAACTTTGGAATCATCTACCGGCACCCAGACCAGGTTGTTGACAACCCCCAGAAAAACCAAAGCACCAACAGCTATTTCGTGCCACTCTGTGACCCCACTCCGACAAAAGCACACTGTCACCCGGTCCCAAACCTCCTCCTGCGAATTAATCATGGTACGCCTAGATTGAATAATGATAGAGTCTTTCAACTTCCAGGTAATCCCCTTTGTCTCACCATTAGTAGGAACATGGAAAGGAGGGAAAGCCAAGTTAGAAACAATCGCAGGAGCCAACCCCCCTGAACCCCTCACCGGAATGCCGAGAAACGACCTACGAAGGATAAATGCCACATTCACCCATCCAGTCACGTTCAATCCCACTAGAATCATAATGGAATACCCCCTACCATTTCTATTAATTTCCGATAATCTAATGAAATTCCCCAGAGAGTTCATTCCCCCTTTCACTTTTCCTATCATCGATCGACCAGATTAAAGCTTCCAGATCCGACTCTCTACAGGTGATATCCATTAATTCGCAAATCAATTACACATAGGACCTATAAACCGCACAAAAGCTAAAAACTCCTTCCTATTTGACCTTGGCGAGACCGAACATCTCTTATATTGTTGAGGTTGTTAGTCAGTTCATACATACTCCCACGACATCACATTTTGAGGTAGCATATCACATTCTACATTATTTGAAGGTCTAAGTCAAGGACTCCTATATGGTAGGTGGAGGATTCTGAAAATTGAAGCCTTAACAAATGCTATTGGGTTGGTTTTATGAATGATAAGAGGTTCACCTCAAGCTACTGTACCTTTATTAGGGGTAACTTGGTTATTTGGCACAACAAGAAGTAGCTCGTTGTAGCATGGTAAAGTGCTGAAGCCGAATTTAAAACAATGGCTCATGGAATTTATGAGATGATATAGATTTGTGGTATTCTACGAGAATTGGGATTCAATTACTAAGCCCCTATGAAATTGTATTGTGACAATAAAATTGCCGTTAGTATTGTACATGACCTTGTCCAACATGATAGGACTAAACACATTGAGGTGGACAGAACCTTTATCAAGGAAAAGCCACAAACTGGGCAGATATGTGTTCCCTTTGTGAGGACTAAAAATCAAATGGCTGATATATTCACAAAAGGTTTATATAGTACTAGTTTTAGTTATACTGTTAGCAAGCTTGGCATGCATGATATCTAGGGGGAGTACTGTATTTCATGGGTATATAGGGTTATATTTCTAAGGGTACATATGTCTTTGCACAATATTGGGATATACTTGTAAATACCCGTAGTAGTTGTATTCTTACTTTTTGATATATGAAGCAAAGTATGTGAGATGGTGCGCTCTACACTCTCCATATGTATTCTTCCCCAATGTTCTCTCTTCCTCTACTTGAAACCCTAATACATGAAGCAAGCACTACATAACAGAGATTTCTCCTCTACTCCCATCGGCCATAACCGTATATCCATTCTTATTCGCTAATTGCTTAACCCCTAGAAACCCCATTTTTATCAATCAATTTACTCCATATTCCATACTCTAACCCTAGATTTCTTTAGTGAAACCCTAAGATTCCCTAAACCATACTTCTTAGTCTGAATTCCAACTTCTTAACCCTAAATCTAATTTTATCTTCTCCAGGTTTCACTCTAAAATTAAAATTTCCTTTGATCCAACAGTACTACTATGTGGGACTCTAATCAGTAGAACTTTCTATGAAGAAAACCCTATTCTAGCTAACCCCTAGTTAGATTTACATCACTGACACTGCCACGTGTCTGAATGCAACATGCAAGTTAGCCCATAAGCCATACCCTTAGGACATTGGAGTTCGATGCTGTAATAAAGCAGAGATCCTGAGATAAAACTAGGTGATTATGAAATGCTCTACTTCTAACTATTAATAGTGAATTAACCAAGTCTCCCAAAACTTCATGGTGTTAGGAAATGCAAAAATTAATATACTTCAACAACCCCCCCTCAGGAGGAACACTGTTCTCTCCTAGGAACACTCAGGGAACCAGGTGCAAGTCCACAATGCATCTACACACATGCAATACTACATCCAGGAGAAAACTTTACCTTCCATGGGATTTGAACTCGTGACTTAGCTTGCCCCTCATACCATGTTAACAATGAACTAACTCTCCCAAAACCTTAAGGTTTTAGAAGATACAGAACTTAATAAACTTCAACATTGACAGCATCAATTAGTTGATTATTTCAAGAAAATAATTACTACGAAGAATGTTGATATATACGAATTTAGCAGGTTATAAGCTCTGCATCTGATTTAAAAATTACAATAAATCTCATTTCAGTAGGACCTAGCCACAATTTTTAAGTATTAATAATTTGATAGGTAGAAGTAGAACATCCATATTGAAGATGTTACAAGGGACTTCTGTGCAATGATGTAAAGGCCTACCTCTTCTCATGCTACTGTCATCTAATACATCATCATGTATTAAGCTTGCAGTATGGATCATTTCAATTGTCTCCGCTAAACGCTGGTGGTGTGGAGTAAGTTCCCTGTATTGAAATAGAACAGAAATGAAGTCTCCATCTAGTAAACCAGCATCTACTATGAATGCTTTGAGGGAGAAAACTTTAATGTAATTACTTCATTCCTGCTATTTCTGCTGTGGCCCTTGACACTAAGAATATTAAAGCTGGTCTCAGTCTCTTTCCAGCAGCACCAAATATCTGCTCTGCAGCAGATACTAGAACTGGGTTTTCTGCACCAACAATCTGGCAGGATAATCAAAAATACATGTTAGAACGTGTTATAAATATAATCATTGAGCCAAATTCAGATTTACAAAGTGTGAGCTTCTGCATGAGAAGTAGATTGACAAGTAAAACACTACTCACATGAGACAAGTTACTGAGACATCGTAAAAATGCTTCTTACAGCAGACAAGTTACTTACAGTAGATTAATAAGTGAAAATACTACTTCACAAATGATCAAATGATAATGGACAGTTCATCGTCAAGTAGAGACATTGTAGTGATGTGTTAATCACCTCTTAAAATCTAAATCTTTTAATTACATCTGTATTGGCAAGAACAGGTGAGCACTAATAATGGTAAAACGATATTGCATACCTCATTTATAACAGGGCTGATGATTCTGAGGTCTCATTTGTGAAATAATATGTAAATGGGTCCCTCTTTGATATATTTGTCTATGAAAGAGTTTTGCAAATTGGACGGTGAATGACTTTGTTTCAAGCCTAGCATTCAAGCAGCTGATCAGATTCCACTATTTAGAACAGAGGCACCATTAAGTAAAAACACATTTCTGTTAGCATTGTTGGCTTTCAAATTTAGTTCTTGAGTAAGAACATAACACTTATGATGCGGGAGCATACCATTTTTAAAAGAAGAAGCTAGAGGACCATGGATAATCCTCTTTGTCAATTCTAGTAGAGTAGTTTATTTTCTTGTTATTTATTTAATTTAGAAGTGTTAATTAGTGGTAATTTTGTAATAAGGCCAATAGTGCCATGGTTAGTTTAGTTTTATTTTGGTTTTTAGTTGTAATCCCGTTTTTCTCTTTACACCCAGTTTTTCTATGGCCAAAATTTGATTTTTTTTTTTTTTTTACTTGACTTTTGTGTTTTTAGATGGGTTATTCAGTTACCTATCTAATGAGACCAAGATTATACAAATC
>JAOXJP010294246.1:0-18632 GCA_025762735.1 Platanus orientalis | reverse complement strand
CTATACCAATGGAAGAAAAAGAGAGAGGACAGCCATGAATGACATCAACCCTTAGAGAAGAAAAACATGGCTACAGACACACCTTGAGAACACCTAAATATTCAAAAAAAAATTTATTCTTCACTATCAAATTATGGGGGAGGGATTGCCTTTAAATAGGCTTACAAACTTAAGCAATTGGAAACTTGTCAAAATTAGAAACTTTCTTAAATCCTAAAACTTGTTAGCCAAGTTTTTTAGAAACATAAAACTTTCTAAAAACTTATTTTCCTAAAAATTAAAACTCAAAACTTCCTAAAACACACTAATCCCGTTTTTAGTGACCACCCCTTGGTAATTTAGTCATAACTTTCTTAAATCACTTCGGATTTGTGCAATCTTGGTTTCATTAGAAAGGTAACTGAATAACCTATCTAATTATACCAAAATAAGCCAAAAAAAAAAAAAAGAAGTTTTAGCCATAGAAAAATTGGGTCCAAAGTGAAAAACGGGATAACAACTAAAAACCCCAAAAAAACTAAACTAAACATGGTACTATTAACCTTATTACAAAATAACTCACCCCTAACTAATTCTAATAAATTCCATATAATATGTGCATCTAAACCAAGCCCTCTTATGTGGGGGTATATACATAAGTCTTGCTTGATTATCTACATCATTCTCCCGGGGTGGGGAGAAGTTCGACCTCGAATTTGAAATCAACCACCATCCTTCATAGCTTGGTAATATGTCAATAGTCTACAACAAAGGTGGTAGATGTGATGGAGGTCTTAGAATTGATGACTTGCATGTACCCTGTGGACTGGATGGCTACCTGGACGTCGATCTTGATCTGGTCCGCTTCCGGGTTTTTGCTTGAGGTGGAATCTTCTCAGGCTTTGGAAAAGTTTGGCTTTTAGTGATAATTTACAGCATGGTAGGAGGAGGTATAAGTATGAAATCTTTGCAAGAATTCTTTCGCCTTGATCTCTTCCTTTATTTAGCTTTTGACTTTTTCTGAGCCGTTGTTTGGCTTGCAGATTCAGGCTTTTGAATTGAAACTGAAGCATGAGTTTCAATTCTTGCTTTGCATTCTACTATGGATTCTTCTTGCATAGCCCAGACCAGATCAAGAAACTCTTTAAGAGGTTGATCATCAACCATGTCAATTTCAGCATTGTTGGAGTTTTCTTGTTCATATGGAGACTTGTCTTCTGCACTATTGTTTTCATGTTCCAACAAGATTTTATCATGGAGCCCTTGAACCTTGTCACAAACTTGGACAACAATAGGACATACACTCTCGATTATGGCTGGCTCACCAATAAACTCATCACAAGACCGATCATCATCTACACTATCATCATCAAGAAGGAGACATGCAGACATGTCTTTCTTCTTCAATTCCTGATCTTACCGCTCTTGAACTTCATTCTTAGCATACTTCTCTTGAAGCTTGATCAAGTTGTTTGTAATTTCCTTAACAAGAAGGTTAACATCCTTCTGGCAGTCATCCATCACACGCTCCAAATTCTTGAGGGAAAACTCTTTCAACTGTGTGGATAGAAGATAATGTTGTCGCCTAAGAGTCCAAAACACATTCCAATCATATTTGCATCCATGCCTTGCCCTCCACTCTAACTCTTCGATATCCACCAATACATATTTCATTTATTTCTTGATACCCGTTTTAGAACAAGAATTCTGCCATATATTAAACTCTTCTAGCTCATCTCAAAATAAAAATAAAAAGAAAAAAGAAATGAGTTATTCAATGTGATGTTCCCAAAATTACAACTAGATTAGGATTACTTGTAGCTTGACTCTGATACCAAAAATTGATGTAGAATGATTTTCCAAAGCCTCAAACAATGGTTAAATTTAAAGTTCGGAGCAAAAGTTTTCAAGACTTGAATTTAGCACTTCAAGTAGCCCTAAAATAAGAAGAAATACATAATAGAATCACAGAAATTGAGTTTAGAAGAATATAGAACGAAAAGAAGAAGAAAAGAAGGAAAAAAACCAAAAAAGGTATTTCAATAATTTTGGACAGAAAATCCAAAATTACAAAAATGCCCCTCTGACGCATCGGAAAATTCTGAAATTTTTATGATCGTTTCTACCCTGTGCCAAGATCCTACAATTAAAATTCCATGAAATTATAATAAGACTTGATGTGTCAAATCAAAGAATTTCATAAAAGTGAAGGTTCTTTAATGGAGGTTTCAAGAGAAGAAAGAAGAAAAAGAAAAAGAAAAAGAACGAAGAGGAAGAATATGACAGAAATAATGAGGAGAATGATATAGATAGAAAGAGAAAGTTATGAAGAAATTAAGAGATAAATAATAAAAAAATAGAGATATACCTTAAAAGAGAGAGGGAGCTTGTTGCTACACTAATGAAAGAAGAAGAGATGGGAGCCATAAGTGACATCAATCCGAGGAGAAGAAGAACATGGCTATAGCTACACCTTGGAAACACTCAAATATTCAAAAACAAATTTATTCTTCACTATCAAATTATGGGAGAGGGGTTGCCTTTAAATAGGCTTACAAACTTAAGCAATTGGAAACTTGCCAAAATTAGAAACTTTCTAAAATCCTAAAAGTTGTTAGCCCAGTTTTCTAAAACCATAAAACTTTTTAAAAACTTATTTTCCTAAAAATTAGAACTCAAAACTTCCTAAAAAACACTATTCCCGTTTTTAGTGACCACCCCTTGGTAATTTGGTCATAACTTTCCCAAATCACCTCAGATTTGTACAATCTTGGTCTCATTAGAAAGGTAACTAAATAACCTATCCAATTACACCAAAATAAAGTCAAAAAGTCAAGTTTTAGCCATAGAAAAATTAGGTTCAAAGTAAAAAAATGGGATAACAACTAAAAACCCTAAAAAACTAAACTAAACATGGCATTATTGGCCTTCTTACAAAATAACCCACCCCTAACTAATTCTAATTAACTCCATATAATATGTGCATCTAAACCATGCCCTCTTATGTGGGGGTATATACATAAGTCTTGCTTGATATTGTCCGCATAAGTTTTTAAACCCTGTTAATAAAATTATGTTAAATTACCTAAAATATACTCCCCTCTACGTGATTGCACGATCAACATTAATACCCCCTTATTTTCTCTTTATACAAATAACAAAGTTCCTAAAATGCCCCTAAACACTTATACTTAATAACTCCTACTCCTGTGGCTGTTAAAAGCCTTATTACATGATAAAAGTAAAAGAAAAAAACCCTAAAACATCCAAACTACCATGGACACTTGCCCACTTTTCTCTTTCCTTAGGAAAATCTTCGTTTTGGCTTCCAAATAGGGTATTTATTCTCCTAAGTAGTGTAACATTTCTGCATCAACTCCCCCTTTCTTAAAAAACTCAACTCCGTTGAGTTGGGGTAGAGGTACTAGAATACCTATGCCTTCTGGAACCCGATGGAGAAGGTAAGAACGTCTTCTTGAGCTTTACTCCTAGTGCATCTTAGCAAGGAATCATGGTGATCTTCTTTTTGCTTTGCTGGAAGGAGTATGTGTTCTTGAAACCACAGTGTTGCGCCCTTTTGACATAAAGCCACGGACGCTCAAGTAATATGTGATACACTTTCAGAGGTAGTACATTACACATCACCTAATCAGTGAATCCCACAAAGAATAAGTAACAAAGCACCTCTCCTGAATCTACAAGTTCGTGTTGTTAACCCATGGTGCTTTGTACGATGAGGGATGTGGCTCAATTTCCAATCCAAGCTTCTTGCAAGCCTCTACAGACACCACATTGATGCAACTACCACCATTAATCATAAGAGAGCACAACTAGTTATTGCAATTGACTATGGTCAGGAAAAGACTGCTATGCCTCCAATCCTCAGTATCCTTGACCTCTCTGGTGGTCAAGACTGGACAAAATACACACATTGGCCTCTCTTGCTGGTCCTAACGCTGCTGCTCAAGATCTGCTTCTGTCTCCAAAAACATCCCCTCTATCAGAATATAAACCTTTACATCCTCGTCATCCACAGATGTAGGCTGTTTGTTTGCAATCCTGACAACTCGCAGAGGACACTGTGCCTACCTATAGCTAGTGCTACCACATTGGAAACAACCTGTGCCAATCCTCTAAGGAGAACCCCCTACTCTACAAACTCTATAAGGTGAGATGGGTCTAGTGGTCCAGCTTGGAGTTGCTGGCATCCCACTAGCCTAGGATCTAGGAACTGTGTGGCTCGATGCTGCTCCTATAACCTGACTGCATGCGTGAAGAACTATTAGGGAAAGACTGCCTCTGTTGGTTTCCCTTCAAGTGATCCTCCATGCTATAGGCGATATGGATGGCATTATCGAGAGTAGTATGGTGAGTGGAACACAGGCTCGCCGCAAACTAAGGACACAAACCACGCCTATAAAGGGCAATCATGATATCATAATCCCAACGGGTCCTCGCACGGGTAGCTAAATAATGGAAGTGGCTAGTATACTCCACAGTAGAGGAACCCTGCTGAATCTGTGTAAGCTGAAGATGGGCTCTCTGCCTGGCTCTTGGAATCTCAAACCTACACCTCATAGCTGCTCTCAGATCATCCCAATGATTGAAGATACCCAAAGACCTGTGGCCCTTCTTTTAATTATCCCACCACATTCTAGCTGTCCCCTTTAGCTTAGCCTCAACAAATTTCAGTCTCATGCCATATGGAATGTCATGGAAATAAAAGGACTCTACACTGTCTAACCAATCTAGAAGCACATCTATATCACCACCACCATAGAAATCTGACACATCCAGTATTACATTACATCCAACGGCCCGCTGAACAGCATCATGGAAGTAATCATGGCCCTCTACAAAGTCTCTCTTAGGCTTATCTCTTCCAGGATCTTGCTCAAAGCCTTAAACTGATGATGGACTGTTTCAAATTTTACCTGGCTATCAACACCTCCACTTATTAGACTAGATGAAATGTTTTGTTGGCCTCTTGATGAGAAGTTTCCTTTCCCTTTTTTAGAACCTTGCGATTGATTAATGGCATTGATAATAGTATTCAACTGGATAATGATTGTATCAAACTTATCATCGACCTTGTTCAAGTTTTGGAGATCTCTTTCATCCCCGCAAGTTCAAGTGTTTGCTCATCAACCACAACATTTAGGAAAGTAAGAGTTCTTTCTCTTAGGATGGCCATGTGGACAATCTTAGGATCCCAACTAGAATAGAATAAGTTGATTCCCTAAGCTCTGATACCAAATGATGTGAAACAATGAGAAACAACTTCAAATAAATAAAGAATAACCCAGGAATAAATTTCGGAATTTTAGGGTTACGCAATGCAGATATTCAGGGACCTCTAGTAAAAATTTCACAAATTTTCAAGCCCTCTAGCTAATTTTCCTTGAAAATACCTAAATTACGAAGGTTCTTTAATTTAGTTATGCAGTAGCCGAATTCACTAGGTTCCCAAAGAATCAAACACCAAATTAAATGCAATTAAGCTTTCAATGGACTGTGCATACCACTTATAGATGCAAATACCTCTAGAAAAGCGTAGGAATCTCCCCTATATCATGCTCCAAGGTATGAAATTTTCAACAAAATTTCTGTTGTAATATGGTGTCGCCAGCCCTTAATAACCTCTCCCCTATTCATTAGGGAGAGGGTTTAAGAGAGAGAGCACAACTCCGGATGGGTCGCCCAAGGGTTATGGATACCCTTATGGAAGGGTTTGATCAATGGTGAAGGGGTTAATGGATGGTAATGAGAAGATTCAATGGGGTTTAGGTAGAAAATTGTAGAAAATCCGATGAAGATGATGGAAGGAAAAGAGAATACTAAGAAGAAAACGAAGGAATGAAAGATGGGAAAGACTTAAATAATGAGAGAAAGGAAGAAGGAAGAGAAAGAGATTGAGGAAGATTGAAGAAGATAAAAGAGGTTTGAAAAGGGAGATCTCCTTACCTGGAGAAATTGTGAGGGAGGAAGAGAGCAGCCCACGCGTGGGTTTTTTCAAAAAATCTTCTTTATTATTCAAAACTGTGCCATGGCTACATAGAGTAGGGTTTTTAAACCCTCTTAATAAAATTATGCTAAAGTACGTAAAATACCCCCCGTTTAGGTGATTGCACGACCAGCACTAGTACCCCTTTATTGACTCTTTAAACAAATAACATGAAGTTCCTAAAATACCCCCTAAATACTCCTACTTAATGACTCCTACTCCTGTGGCTGTTAATAGCCTTATTAGATGATAAAATTAAAAGGAAAAGACTCTAAAACATCCAAACTACCATGGACACTTGCCCACTCTTCTCTTTCCTTGGGAAAATCTTAGCTTCAGCTTCCAAAGAGGGTATTTCTTCTCCAAGTAGTATAAGGCTGCTGCATCACATTGTGGTGGACATAAATCAGTGATAGATACAGAGAAGATCATCAGGAAAAAACAATGAATAACTTAATGTATCCATTTTTTTGTTAGACTTCAGTATTTATGTCTATAGCAAGAATTCACATCTTAAATGTACATAAAAAATGATGACTAGGAATCTACCAGGACTGTTCAATGAGTGAGTTATGCAGAATCAAAGAGAATATATATATATATATATATATATTTTTCAAGGGTTAGGGTTGATTTGTGAGGATTAGGATTACTGAATTTGGATCAGATTTAGGTTTTACAGGTAGGGATTTAATAGTGGGTTTCTGAATTAGGTTTAGGAGCAAGTTTTGATGGCGGGTTGATGGAATGCTGGTTTTCAGAATACAAGAGGGATTTATGAAGTTCAAGGAGAAAAATCTAAGAAATCAGAACATGATTTTAAAGTGGATAAAAAGTTACAGCATGATAGCCATGGGAAACAAAGGAGATTAGGAAGTGTTAACTAAATGAGAACACTAGATGAATACTAAGAATTAGCTATGAAGAAGAAACAAAAGATTGATATAGATCTGGGGTTAGAATTTAGAGAAAACTAAGGTTTATATAGGCTAAGTGAAATTAGGGATCTACAGATTAGCATGCTGAAAATTGTAGAAACAAAGAAGAAGATAAACAGCTAGAATCACTCAAGTTGTACCTTAGAGTCACACCTAGGGTTAAGAGCATCACATCTGACTTCACACAAGAACAACCATAGGCCTTGGAGTTTTGATTCCATATTCAATCAATCAGTATGCAATTAAGGTACAATAGGGAGTAGATTGAGACCACAGGTCCAGAATTTTCTTCTCCATTTTAAAATTTAAACTTTGACTTTCAGATTCGAAATGACTTAACACATTGAGACTTCTTAGTTATAGATTTTCTAAAATGCAGCTTGACCTCTTAATTAGAAACTTCCTAAAACACAACTTGGCCACTTAATTAGTAACTAAAAACCACTTTGACCTCCCAATTAGGAACTAACTAAAATATATCAACTCCATGTTTGGATACAGCTAAAAGTCCAGAAATGATCATAGAAGGTGGGTGAATAGGATAATTCAATTTTTCGATTCCCTTTATTAATTCTAAACACCCTTTTACTTAATTTACTTAATCTTAATATTTATTTGCAACGAAAGTCTTTTGATTAGTAAATTACTTGTTTATGAACCAATCATTAACCACGAGGCTCCTTCATACACTGTAATGTTACCTATAGCAGAGTGGGAGCAGGGTTGATAATTTCCCTACGATTATTTGATTTAGCCTTTTTAATCTTAAGTGTTAATGTGCACAATTGTAATGAATGGAATAATTATAAATGACTTACTTGATAAAGTAAATGCAACTAATTAAGACAATCAACAAGTACACAACACAGGGAATTTATAGTGGTTCGGCACAACGGCCTACGTTCACTCTCAAAATCTTACAACTGAGCTATATAATTTTATTAAGATTGAAATAGTACAATCAATGCCAAAATTAAATAAAAACCTAATTATTTGCAATGCAAGCCAATCTACACTCGGTGTCTCCGGCGAGTGTGGTCTACACTTCCGGTGTCTCCGGCAGAAATACCAAGTCTACACTATCGGTGTCTCTGGCGTCTATTCCCGGTGTCTCCAGCGAGAATGGTTTACACCTTCGATGAGGTGCTAAGGTCTACACTACCGGTGTCTCCGGCGGTAGTGCTCAAATCTCTTGGTGTCTTCGGTAAGAGTATTCACAAATATAAGAAAGTAATTTAATCAAGCAAAACTTACCTTTTTGAAGGTTGATGTAGCCTTTACCACAATTTGGGACTATTCATTCTTGAGCAAGATATGACTATTGAATCCCACGTGAGTTTCCCTTTGGACAACTCTTGAATCCCACATCTTGAAAATTTGCCTTAGCAATAGTAGAGAGGAGGCTTTGATTGATCTTTATCCTATCTGGGTATAGGAATTGATGAGCACAAAGTTGGATAATAGAATCTCTCTTAGAAACACCAAAGGTTTGAGCAAAGAATCATTCAGTCGTTCTAGACCAATAGTTTGCTCTTCGGCGCTTATCCCTATTTATAATAAACCTAAAATCATAGTGTCTATTGGATAAGAATAATCTTTAACGGTCAAATTATGTTTTCCATTGATTAGATTCGAATTTTGAAGATTTTTATGACAATTTCTGCATTTTTGGCATTTCGGATCGATCCAAATGCACAGATCTCAGAAAACTCTAACTCGAGGACTCCTGGTTTGATCCAAATTAATTTTGATCGATCCAAATAAGTTAGATAGAACTAGGGGCTTTGGATCGATCCAAAGTCTATGTAATGCTTCAATAATGCTTGTAAAGGCTATAGAGACTTTGGGATGGCCCTTCCAAGGTCCGGAAAGGTCCATAGACCTTTGGAAACCTTTGATTTACCGTAGCCATGCCACCTTACCTGATTTACCTTTTATGAGCTCGAAGTAAAGTGTGAATCCTTCAGAATGATTTTCAAGTTCCCAGTTGGCTCTCCTTGAGTTAGTTCTTCACGCTTGAGGTAGTTCTTCATGAAGCTTGAACCACAGAACCTTCTAGACTCTAACATGACTCCTTACATGCCCTAGACTATACAATGCTTATATTTTACAGTTCATGGAATTTACAACTTTTACATTAACAGCAGCAACTTTGGTCACAAGTTCCATAATAAAACAAGACCACAATAAAACCAGCATAAGATAAAATAGGCTAGACCTAACCTTGGTAACAATAAACCCCAAGATACCAAAAATACCCTGGCATGGAAGAAGAATGAGATTCCCCTTTTTACGCCTAATGGACTGTATTTAATGGCATGCTGTTTTGCATCCTGTACCATGCAACATGTTTGAGATGAATGTTATTGATGCGGACATTGTGGCTGAAGTGGATCCACACATATGGAAGCATAGTCAGATCGTGTGGATCAAGGGAGCTGGATTATTTAGTGTTTAATTAGAGTTCTATGGGGATTTAATGTTAGACATTATCTTTTATTTCTTTTGGATTATGTTTAGACTCTTTATTTGATTAGGATTAGTTTAATTTCCAACAACATTATCTTATCTATAAGGAGTTTTATGTTAATGAATACAATTAGAGTCTTTATTTGTAATTAGAGTAGAACTAGGGAGTCTTTTAAAGAAGTCCAAGTTAGATTAGGAAGAGGACAAATTGTGACCTATATAAGGACCACTAGATTATGTTATTTTTATGCTACATTGAATGGAAGAAAAAAAAATTGTTTTTAGGAAAAGAACCCCACAGCAAGTGTTGTCTTTCTTCCACTTCAAACATGTACCAACTTTGACACTTATGTAGGGTTTTCCTAAGTGATAATGAGAAGGGCTTCCTCATGTCAGGTACATCTTCTTCCTCACTTTCTTTTTGTATTCTCTTCTTCTTCCTTTCTGCTTGCTGTTTTTGGTATTCTGTATTCAAGAAACCATTAAACCCCTCTCAAGATTCAACCTTTCTTGATTTTCTTTAAGGGATTTATTTCCCCATGAGTTTACTTTCTATCCATCTAGGTTTCTTGAATTTCTCTCTTGATTTTTCCAATAGTTTTTTTATCCATATTTCAATGGCTATTTTCTGGTTTTCCTGATTTTAAGCCTTTGCAGCCTAAGTTTCATATGATTTCATATAGCTAGAAATCTTGGAATACCTTGAATTTGGTATACATACTCCTCATATACATTAGAATCACCCTGTAAAATTTCAGAATTTTCTAATGCATGACCAAGAGTATTTTGGTAATTTCGTGGGTCTTCACATAAATTATAGAATTGCCCTTTTGGCCTTTTCCACTATCTTTTCTCTTTCTTTCTTGAATCTATTTTAATCAATCCTCCCAATTTAATTCCTACTTTATTTCTTTAGCTTTCTTTGAATCACATTTGGGTGTTTTGAGATAGGCGTAACTTGGTTCTGAACAACCTTAGGGCCTATGAATTCAAATTCATTTTAAGTTTCATTTACTTCCACATATTAGTATTTGGGACTACATCAGTTATGATGTTGAACTTTCTCCTAGTAACTAGCTTTGTTGGATTGTCTTGGAAAATTCTTAAAGTATGTTTCATCAAATAGTTCATCTAGAATCACATCAGAAAATATGGACAGCAGCTCACACTTAACTTCCTTGGGCAGGTCAAAGGGTTGTTCTACAGTGGATTTCTTTAACTCAGTCAAAAGCAGAAGTGTCAACTTCATCATCGTCTTCCACATCTTGCCTTCTACACCATCACACTCACAATCTTGCATATCATCTTCATTGTGCTGTCTTAAGATAAACTCAATAGTCATCAGTAGCTATCTCATCATGGTTAGGTACAATTTTAGGCCTTGTATCTTCTATCAAGTACAGCCTTATACTCTCTAGCCTTTCGGCAAGCTTGAAAAGAAACTCATACCTTTACCCAATTTCCCTCTAAAAGTTCTGCCACTTTTTATTGCCATCTCAGATCGAAGCTCTGATATTGAAACTGATGCAGTACCAAAGGGAAAAAATTAAATCTCTCTTCTGCATGGATTAGGGTAGGTTTAAGGTTGATTTGTGAGGGCTAGTGTTGCTGAAGTTAGCCAGATTTAGGGTTAACAGGTAAAGATTTAATGGTGGGTTGCTAATTTAGGTGTAGGGATAGGGTTTGATGAAAAAAATTCTTGGTTTTTAGAATGCAGCAGGGATTTATGAAGTTTGAAGAGAAATCTAAATAAACAGAACTCAGATTTTTAAAGTAGATGAAAGGTACAACAAGGTAACGTTGAGGTATAAGAGAGACTATGAAGTTCTATTGGTGGTCTAATAATTGAAGGAGAATACTAGAAGCAGACAATCTTCCATGAAGAATAAACAGAAAATCCAATAGACTGATATAGATCTGGGCTTAGAATTTAAGGAAAACTAAGGTTATGAAGGCTGAATGAAACTAGGGTTTAAGTGGGCTAAATAATAGAAAAATCTCTGCAAAAAGTGTGCTAAAAATTGTAGAAGCAAATCAGAAGAAACGGAGGTAGAAGAAGATAAGAAACTAGATTCATTTTAGTTGTACCTAAAAGTCAAACTTAGGGTTGAAAGCATCACACACCTGATTTTAAAACAAAAAAAATAACAACTAAATGCATTGGTTCTCCCAAATTCTACAATGTTTGTATCTTCAAACATTAACGGTCCCAAGCCTGGATAAAGGCGGGTTGCGACAGGTTGAAAGCTGGACTCAAACCATTTAAACATGAATCCTGGAAATTCGTTATTTCGATCTAATACTAAGGCATTCTCTTTAAGTAACACGTTTTATTCCCCAAATGTGGCTAAAAGTTGGCAAGGGTTGTTGCATCGATGCCTAGATGCAATGATATATATGCAAGGGTTTCCATATCATGGACGAGTGTGGGAAAAGTTCGCCTAGTAACTTGAAACATAGGAACCTTAACAAGTAATAGTAAAGAGTTAGTGGATACTATGAAAAGAATGAGAGTTAATATTGCTTATCAGCAAGAGACTAAGTGGAAAGGAAAAGGCTAAGAAGGTTGATGACTTTAAACTTTGGTACACAAGAGAAGCCAATAACAAAAATGAGGTAGGAATAATAGTAGACAAAGATCTAAAGGAGGAAGTTGTAGATGTTAAGAGAATGGGCAATAGGATTATAGCAATCAAACTTGTCTTAGAAAAAGAGATAATTAACATAATCAGTGCTTATGCACCTCAAGTAGGACTAGATGAAGTAGTTGAAGTTTATTTCTATAATAAACACAAAAGAGAGAAAAGAAGAAAATAGAGAGAAAAAGAAGAAAAGAATAAAGGGTTTCGAGTGAAATCGTGTAGGGTTAGATTTCTCCTACACTCGCATCATATTATTTATATATTTCTTAATTGTTTACCGTATATAGTATGTATATGATATGTATACATTGATATACTAACGATTTGGACAATTATACGCTTATACTCTTCTACACTCCTCAAGTTGGAGAATAGATATCTCTCATTCCTAGTTCCTTACAACATCCTGGTTCTAAACACCATTTACCCCCTTTATAAGAACATTTGCTAGTTGATCTCCGGTCTTCACAAAAGAAGTACAAACCATCCCCATTGCAGTTTCTCCTTTATGAAATGACGATCTACTTTAATATGTTTCATCCTATCATACTGTACCAGGTTGGGTGCAATATGTATAGTTGCCTAATTGTCACAATATAAAGCCATAGGATGAAGAATGGAAACACCCAACACTGTCAGTAGTCGTTTAAGCCACAAAGCTCACACACATTGTGTCATGGACTTGAATTCAACCTCAGCACTGGATCTGGCAACGATTGCCAGTTTCTTACTCCTCTAAGTAACCAAATTACCTCCCATAAAAGTACAATAACCGGAGGTAGATAATTTATCAGTAACTGATTCAGCCCAATTTGCATCGGTATATGGCTCTACTCTATGATATCCATGAGAATAATAAAACACTCATTTCCTAAGACAATCTCTGAGGTATTTGAAAGTCTAATAAGTAGCCTCTTATAAGCTAATGTAGGCATCCATGAATTAACTGACAACACTAACTGCATAAGTAATGTCAGGCCTAGTCAACGATAAGTATATCAGACACCCCACTAGGCGTTGATATCTCTCCGCATCAATTTAACGACCATCTGATCTTCTTTGAGCCTGTGATTCAGATCAATATGAATAATAGCAAATTTACAACTAAGCATCCATATCTCCTTTAGGAGATCAAGCACATACTTCATTTGGGACAAGAAAATACCACTCTTGGACCTCGCAACCTCTATACCCAAAAAGCACCTGAACTACCCTAGATCTTCTATTTCAAATTTTCTTGCTAACTTTATCTTCAAACTGCTTCACTTCGGATTCATCATTACCAGTAACTATTATGTCATCAACATAAACAATCAAGGCTGTAAGTTTTCTTTGGCCCCACTTAACAAATAAGGTATGGTCACTTTAGAATTAAGTATACCATTCTTCAGCATAGCCAGTCTAAACTTCTCGAACTAGGCCCGAGGACTCTACTTTAGGCCATACAATGCATTTCTCAATTTGCACACCTTTTCTTTATCTTCGGAATGCTGAAAGCCAGGAGGAGGCTGCATGTACACTTCTTCTAAATCACTATTTGGAAAAGCATTCTTCACGTCAAATTGATGTAGAGGCCAGTTTTGTATGACAACAAGAGAGATGAGTACTTTGACTGGAATCATCTTGGCAACTGGTGCAAATGTCTCCTAATAATCAATTATATACAACTGAGTGTAGCCTTTTGAAACGACTTTGGCTTTGGACCTCTCCATTGTACCATCAATTTTATACTTCACTGTCAACACCCACTTACACCTAATAGGTTCAAGATTATCCATTTCCCATGTATGATTTTTTTCAAGTGCTCACATCTCCTCCATTAGATCTTTCCAATGTGGTTATGATAGAGCCTCTGACACATTTTGATGCACTGAGACTAAAGATGAAGCAGAAGAAAAACTACAGAAGGATGGAGACAAGTGACTTAAGGAAACAAAGTTAGAAATAAGATGTTGGGTATAAAATCTAACATCCTTACGAATAGCAATGGGAACATTAATATCATCAAAGGAAGGATCCGAAGGAGAAACACTTAAAGGAATAATACTTGTTTCAGGATAAGATCCAAAGAGGCCTCTTGACTGGGAGATTAAGATGGCAACTTGTTTTATGCTTTTTCATTATCTTTTCTAGAATACACTTATAACTCCTCTTATATCTCCTTCTCCCCTTGAACATCAACATTCTTAGAAGTACCATGATCACAAAAAATAAAAAAATACAAGGGAATAGGTAAAAGGGATATTAAAGAAATATCTTCCAGAACTCCAACATTCCCCCCCTTAAGAGAAAGTTTTCTGCGAGGAAAAGAAAGTGAATCCTTCAAAAAACGTCACATCCCGAGATACCATTCGCTTCTTAGTACTCGTATGATAACATTTATACCCTTTCTGATTCATAGCATACCCAAGGAAGATACATTTGAGTGCTTTGAGATCTAGTTTGGTGTGATCAAATTTGGATATATGAACAAAACATATACAGCCAAAGGTCTTAGGAGGAATGAGAAATAGGAGGAATGAGAAACAATAGAGTAGAAGAAGAGAGACGCTCAAGAGGGGTCTTAAACTGAAGAACACGGGAATGCATGTGATTCATGAGAAAAGCTGTAGTCCGAAATGCCTTAGACTAGAAGGTTTTGGGCATATTCACAATAAACATGAGTGCTTGAGTAATTTCAAGCAAATGACGATTTTTACGTTTGGCAACACCATTCTATTATGGGATGCCTGGACATGTAGTTTAATGAATGAGATACCGAACTCATTAATGAAAGAAGTAAGACCCCCAAACAAATACTCAACCCCATTATCTGACAAAAAAACGTGAACTTTAGTATCAAATTGAGTACTAACCAATTGAATGAAGGACTTCATTGTAGAAAAGACATCACTTTTGCCTTTCAAAAATAAACCCAAGTAGTTCTACTATATATTTTTTTCGATAATTAAGTAGTCCTACTATAATCATCAACAATTATTAACAAAAAGCGGAAACCAAATAAAGTTATAGTAGGGGAAGGTCCCCACACATCAAAATGCACAATATCAAAGGGAAATGAACTTCTTTTATTATTGGGGGTCAATGTTTTACCAATTCACAACGTTCACAATGTAACTTACAACAAGAAAAAACCGAGGAAACATTTTTTGAAGTAAAATAAATGTGGCCTAATCTATTGTGACACTATGACAACTCTTCAGGATTGTGCTTATTTGAACCCTTTGGTGACATTGCAATTTGTTGGGAAGGTGAAGCCACTGTAGATGAAGTATCCAACAAGTACAAGTCATCCTTCTCAAACCCCAGGCTAATCATTCTCCTCGCTTCCAAATCCTAAAATACACAATGAAAAGGAAGAAAAGTGATGCTACAATTAAGAGATTTTGTAATATGAATGAGACAAAAGAATAAGTGAAAAATTAGGAACATAAAAACTAAAGATAAATGTAAGGACTATAAAAAATGTCACATTTACCAGCAATAGAAGAATAAGATTCATCGGCAATACCGACCTTATCCCTCTCTAAACGCACATGATGAGACAAAAATAAAGATGACATACCAATCATATGATGTAAAGCTTTGGAATCAATATGGTTGGTATGTGAATGAGCGAATGAAGAAGTGGATACTTACCAAGAATAGTAACTCGTAGCTGCTCCTATTCGGAATTAAGACCTGCCAACAATTCATAAATATGGCACTCCTTGACATGCTTGGTAGAAGTGATAATATCTTCGTTACATTTGGGCCTAAATGTGAGGAAATGATCCATCTCCTCCAAAAACTGTTTAAGAGGTGAGTAATAAGTTGCCAATGGGAGATTTCCTTGCTTTAACTAGGAGATGCACAGCTTTAAATCATACACCTTTGCTGAATTCCCAACCTCCGAGTAAGTTTGAGCTCTAGAGTCTTATATCTATTTTTCTGTTTTAATGATGAGGCAGTGGAAACTAAACTCAGGCTTCATAGAGTGTAGAAGCTAGGACATGACTGTAGCATTATTGGCCTTCCACTTGCAGTACTTTGGGTCTATCACACTGGGAATAACCATATCACCCAAAATGTATTCTTCCTTGTCTTTGCCACTAATGTACAGAAGAGAAAATTGAGACTAGGCCAAATAGTTGTACCATCAAACTTGACAGTAGTAATCATAGCATCAAAATCATCATGGGGGGGGGGTTGCTGTTGTTCACACTAATATTAGTACTCCTTAAGGGATTTGAGGTTTCACTTACATTAAACATGGTAGTAGAGGAGCACTGCAACAGGTCAACACTAGAATAAAACCCCACACCCACACAACAAAATCCAGGCAACCACATAGTGTAACACCCTGCATTGTGTCTAAGTTACTTAAAGCATGGTAAGGTGAGAATAAAATGAGGAGTTGAGTGGTTTAAGACCTAAAATGGAAATGTAATATGATAAAATATAGTGTTGTGACTTAGGAAGGAGAAGGACCAAGAAAGGACCCAAGAGAAATTACAGAAAACAAAATAAATCTCAATCGTTCGAAATTTCCTTTAAGCGTTCAAAGTTCAAACGTTCAAAAAATATTTCAAACACTCAAATAACTCTGGGTCTAAAACGCATTCTACTCGAACATTCAAAAATAATTTCGAGTGTACGAAAAAAATTCAAACGTTCAAAAATCGTATTCTAGGAATATATATATATGCGAAATTCGTGATTTTTTCTTCTTTACACGTGAGATTCCCTTGATCTCATTACAAAACCCCAAGTTTACCTAATTTAGACCCAAAATACATTAGAAAGAAGCTAGGAAAAGAAAAGAGGAGGAATTAGGAAAGAAGAGAAATCTCTCTAGAGAACAAGGTAAGCTTCTAGATCTTAGATCTAGTTTAATTTAGGATGAATCTATGGATTTTCAATGGTTATTCTCTGAGATTTATAACTTTTTTATTATGGAACCGTGTTTGGATTACCAAAAAAATAAAGAAAAAAAGTGGAGTGGATTCATTGAGAGTTTTGCATAGAGATTAAAGGAGAGCAAACAAATCAAGTTTTGTGAGTAATTATGCTTAATATGCATCAATTTTCATTCTTAGGATCCTAGATCCATGTGAGATCAAATCCCACAGGTTCAACACTTAAAAACAATTCATCAAATTGCAGAGAATCTCAAAAAAGTTCTTGCCCAATTGGATCAATTAGTTTACTGAATTCTGGAATGTTTGATTTTCAACAATAAAAAAATTTTAAAAAAAATCCTTCCAGTGATAAAAAAATTGTGAAAAATGATCACAAAAACCTGATAATTCATACTGATCAAAACCCTAGGGTTTTCGAGGTCTGACACATGTACGACCTTGCTAACATAAGACGTACAGATGCTAACGTCAACCCAGGTGTTCGATTCTTCTCATGATGTCTTCAACTATGATAAATTCCCCGTAGCTTTGATACCAAATTGAAATTTATTCTCATAATGAACACCGAAGAGGAGGGAGAAGAAAAAGAAAATAGAGAAAAAAGGGAAGAAAACAAGAAAGGGTTTTGAGTGAAATCGTGTAGGGATAGATTTCTCCTACACTCGCAACATATTTTTTATGTTTCTTGATTGTATACCGTATATACTATGTATACAATGATATACTAACCATCTGGATAATTATAAATTTTTACTTTTCTACATAAATTACTTAAAACAATTGCAGGAAAACATGGATGGATTAGTTCAAGGAATCCCTGAGGGTGAGAGAATATTTAAGGATGTGATGTAAATAGACATGTGGGGAAAACCAGTGGTGGATATGAGATAGTTCATGGAAGATAGAGATTTGGAGAAAGGAATTTGACTGGAAAAGCAATCCTAGAATTTGTCAACGGCATATGATCTTGCAATAGCAAACACATACTTTAAAAAAAAAAAACATTTGGTTACTTTCAAAAGTGAACCAAATAGAAGTTAGGTAAACTTTTTTTCTTACTAAGAGAACAAAATGGTCAATATGTAAAGATTGTGAAGTTATTCAACGGGAAAATCTAACTACACAACATAGGCTAACGGTGTTAGATGTTCATATTCAAAAATGAAAAAAAGAAATGAGAAATTAATCACACAAGAATTAGATGGTCGAACCTAAAAAAGGAAAAATTAGCGAAATTTATTGATAAATTGAAAAATGAGGGAAAATGGAATTTGGAAGAAGATATAAATGTCATGTGAAGTGAAATGGTCTTCCGTATTAAAAGAGTACAAAAGAGGTTTTTTGAGAATCTGGAGGAACAGTGCAACCATCCAAAGAAACTTGTTAGTGGAATAATGAAGTCCAAACAACCATTAAAGCAAAAGGATCTTGTTATAAGGATTGCAAAAGACTAAAACTATTAAAGACTTTCAAAAAGATGTAAAAATGCCAAAAAACGGAGCTAGGAAAGTTGGAAGTGATGCTAAATCTAAGGCAAATGATGACCTTTATCATAAGTTAGGTACTAAGGATAGTGAGATGGTACATAAATTTGCTGGAACAAGGATAGGAAATGTAGAAACATAGACCACGTTAGATGCATTAAAAGTGAGGATTAAAGGGTCTTAGTAAAAGTTGTAGATTAAAAAAAGGTGGAAGC
>JAOXJP010294235.1:0-18633 GCA_025762735.1 Platanus orientalis | reverse complement strand
TGCAGGATGCTAAACCTGTAAGCACTCCATTGGCTAGTCACTTCAAGCTTTCAGCAGAGTTGTCACCACAGACAGAGTAGGAGAGGGAGTACATGTCTCATGTACCTTATGCTAGTGCAGTTGGGAGCCTTATGTATGGTATGATATGTACCTGTCCTGATATTTCATATGCTGTCAGTGTTATTAGAAGATATATGGGAAATCCAGGAAATCCACATTGGCAGACAGTGAAGTGGATACTTCGGTATCTTAGGGGTATTACAGATGTTGGCTTGATGTTTGATAAAACAGGTGGTTTGGATGGTAACACAGTTGGGTTTGTAGATTCAGACTGTGCAGGTGATCATGATAGGAGGAGATCTCTGACATGCTATGTATTCACTTTGTCTAGTTTTGCAGTCAGTTGGAAAGCAACATTGCAGAGTATAGTTGCTTTGTCCACTACTGAGGCAAAGTACATGGTGGTGACAAAAGCAGTGAATGAGGCTATATGGTTGAGAGGCTTGCTTGGTGAGCTTAGTCTAAGACAAAGCTTGACTACAGTACATTGTAATAGTCAGAGTGCTATACATCTGACTCAAAAGCAGTGAATGAAGCTATATGGTTAAGAGGCTTGCTTGGTAAGCTTGGACTAAGACAGAGCTTGACTACAGTGCATTGTGATAGTCAGAATGCTATACATCTGACTCAAAATCAGATGTACCATGAGAGGACGAAACATATAGACATCAGATATCACTTCATCAGGGAGATCATTGGGCATGGTCAGATTGCAGTTAAGAAGATTGGAATTGAAGATAATCCAGTCGATATGTTTACTAAGCCACTTTCAGGTCTCAAGTTTAAGCATTGCTTGGACTTGATTGGAGTTTGCAATATATAGAGTTACCCTTCAGGCTTGTGTGGAGAATATGGGAGTAGAGTGTTTTTGTACTATATAACCTTGGTAGAATTTAAGCCAAGGTGGAGATTTGTTGGGTTAATGTCTTGTATTCAACCCGAGATATAACCCGGGATGATGATCCTAAAAACCTGAATATGACCCGAAAAATTTCTAACCCGTTTTGTATCCGCTTTAGGGTCCGGATCCGACCCGTGCAGATTAGGGTTTTAGGGGTTTTTCATTTTATTGGAATTTAATTTTCCTAAGAATTCTTTTCTATGTTTAATTGTTGGTGAGATAAAAATTAGAAATCATTTCTAACTTTGACAATAAAATTTGAATTATCTTTTTATTTTTTATTTTTTTGGTAATGAGAATTTGAATTGTCTTATAGAAGACAAAAGTTGATGAACCAAGCCTTACCTAATCTGAGCTTCTTTAATGACTCCATTATTGAATACAAAATTCATGGTGTCCAAGTGTATCATATCCAACCCTTAAAAGGAATCATGATCCAATACAATTTATTTACTTTTGTCTACATGCCGCATCGTAGACAATCACATCACGTACGCTAACATAGTTTAAGGACTGTTCCTAAACCGAGGCACTGTATCACCTTTCTATAGTCTGAACCTTATGGTCAAACATCACATAGTGCAAAAGCATCCAATGATATGGTAGATGCTACTTATGAGAATAAAATGGACTTAAATGGGGAATTAGTAAAAGAAAAAAGAAATGATATCTAATGTAAGCTCCATCCAGATGTTTAGGGTTTTGATATTTCTGATGTATTGCTTGATGGCTTCACAAAACGTCATGAGGTCAAATCATTCCCATGCATGGGGTCTTATATAAGACAATTTAATAACGTCTATCCTAAACTAGGAGAAGTTGGAGTTAATATACTAATATATTTCAACACTCCCCCTTAAGAGGGACATTCCTAGACAATGAACACAATGAGCTAAGTGAGGAAACCTTTTTCTTGTTGGATGAGCAATCACAACTTTTCTTATCTTTGCACTTGATGGATAAATCAGTTTTATCACATGTCGTGCCATATTTTTTTCCTATTTCTTCAATTGTACTTAGGAAATTCTTCCGGTTGCACAACTTTTCTAGAGCCAGAAGAGCATTTTGATATATTTCTCCAAGAGATGCATTCTGTAGGCCAATACCTTTTGTTTCCAGAAGCTTGTAAGCTTCATTTTCGAGTGGGTCTGGAAGAGAATTCAAAAAGGCCTGTTTGAGGTTTGGATCGTCCATTCCTCCGAGAAGATAAAACCTTTTTGACATACCATTGTAATGTCTCTCTAGATCTTTTCTCTTATAAGAACAACACTTCATGTTAATGTATTCTTCCCTGGCTATGGTTGTCTGATGGGTGACTGCTCTAAGGAACTCATTATGAAGAATGAGTACAAAGCTTTCAATAGAGGAAGGCTAAAGAACTTGCAACTGCTGGTATTCTCCAAGATTAATCCACCATTCTCTGAGTCTTCCACTTAGTCGGGAAGTAAATTTGACTAAAGTGGGATGAAGTTGGGCATCTAGCACTTACATTTCTGCATCTATCTATGCAATCATTTGAAGAAATCGATCCCGCCATTTGGATGGAGGAACATCATCAATGGAGAAAAGGGTCTTGAGATCTTTGGTATCATGAAAAACTTGTCTTGGCTGAGTGAGGTTAGGTTGGATATGAGGAAGTGGTTCCATGGGATCATCAATTTGGGGTTCTTCTTGCATTGGATCTTGCATAAGCAAGTCAAGGGAGAGATCAGATTCAGAAGAGTCTGACTCTGGCTCACATACTGCATTGAGTTCTAGTATGGGTAGTGTGATGAAAAGGGTTTTAAAAAAGGATGATATAGGATTAGGAGATTCTGAGAGATCTATAGGAAGCATATCTGGTTTAGACGAAGCTCCTACAATAGGGTCTGGTGGGTTAAACACCGGTTTTGGTTTTGGCCTTGGTCTAGGAGGTTTTGGTTCAGGGTGAGAAACGGGTGTGGTAACATAACGGGGTTTGATAACATGGTGGTATGATTCTGGATACATGTCATACAAATGTTGGTTCAACAATAAGGGTTGCTGGGCTCTTTGTGGTTGGTAAGCAGGTGTTGGCAAAGGTTTTAGGGTCATAGGAAGGTTTGACAAGAATGATTGAGCTGGTAGTGGTGTAAAGATGGGTTGCATAGTATTCTTGGAGCTCATGAAGGGTGATGAAGATGATGGTGTTGATAATGTTTCTTCAAGTGATCGTAATTAATTTTGGAGATGTCTTCTTTCTGCTTCTTTTAAAGCTATTTGTTGGGATGCCGCGGAGAATTCCTTAACAGTAGTGGCTATGATGTACAATTATTTTTCGAGGCTTTCAATTTTTGCTTGACTTCCAGGGTAAGATCCTCAATTGTAGACAGATTTCTATTGACAGTCTGGGACATTTCTTCTTGACCCCTAAGGATTTTCTTCATGGTTTGGTTTTGGGCTACTGCATTTTCTGTCTGCCAATTTAATGCTGCTTCCGCGGATGAAATATTCATGCTTGTACCATCAACATTTTTTACCGATGGGGTTTTTATTTTCCACTGATGTCTGACCCGTTGCCGAGGGTGCTCAAAGTCTTCTAATGGGGGAATTCCTCTTTGTATTTCTAGGATTCTGGATGAAGCATGAAACACTCCACTAATGGTGCAGTTGGGGGTTTATACGAAGGTTTGCAAGATTGAGGTTTTTTCAAAAGGGCTAGAGCCTTCTAGTAGTATGGCTGGAGTGTGGGTGGTGGAGGCTTAGGCTGTGGAGGTAGCTTCATTTCCCAATCATCAAGGGGAAGAACTTCAAGGATTTGCTTCTTCTTTGGATAGAGCACATAGTAATCAAACTTGCCTGATGGATCACCAAGGAGGCCTACTTCTGGGTCTCCTACTTCATACCTCTCTTGAAAGAGTTGCTGAGGAGATTTTTTGCCTTGGTGTTATCTTGGGTAAAGTCTGTGCTCTGCTTCGAGTTCTAACTCAATTTCCATTGAATCTGCTTCACATTCATTACATGTGCAACTGCCCTCGAAAAAAGATGGTTTATTTGTAATAAAAAAGGTATTTTGCCAAAGCTTGCCCTTGAAAAAAGAAAAAGGAGCAATTCTTCCAGCAACTCGTCCAGCATACAGATCTGTCAGACTTCTTTGATGTTGAATCGATCTTCTCCCTCACTGAAGAACAAACTCCACAATCACTATTTTCCATTCAAGTCACTGACAGTGAAAGTGACTTCTGAAGCTTAGAAGATGAGTAGTATGCAACTCATTGAATTAACGGTATTTTTGCTTCTTATCTAGATCAACCTATCCCGGTAGCCCCAATCTCCATTCGACTTTCCAAGTACGATAAGCCTTTCACTGTAATTGCATTCTTTGATACAGAAGTTATCGCCTCCATTATAAATCCCAAGATTCTTCCTTCCTCTCACTGGAAACATTTTTCCCAACAATTTTGAGCGGTCAATGGTGCTCATTTTGAAATAGATAAGATCAGCAAACCTATTCTCATCCAACTATTTCCAACCTTCACAATTCAACACCAAGTCCTCGGATCTTCACTTTCTGGTAAAGATCTGATAATTGGTTTTGATCTCATTCACACCATTCCTCACCTTCGATGGACCGCCAAAGGATTAAGATCCAAAGAATATTTTATTCCTTGGTCTCCAATTTTCAACTTGTATATCTATCACCTTGACCCGGATCCATTTACCCAAGTTACAGCTCTACTTACCTCTCATCACTGTGTAGATTCCCATAGTGAAATCCTCAACAAGCACCCAAATCCCTTATGGCAAAACCCTCAATTCTTTGTCCACCTTTTATTCAAGCTCAATGAATACATCAATCCAACTAAGGCAAGTCACAGAGGCATGAATCCAACCCATTATGCCTAAGTTGTCCAAGAACTTCAACAGCTTGAGCAAGAGAGACTGATTGAACCCACTTCATCCCCATGATCATGCGAAGCCTTTTATGTAAATAAAAGAGCAGAGTAGACATGTGGAAAACTTTGCCTTGTCATCGATTACCAACCTTTAAATCATTTTTTGGCAGATGACAAATTTCTCATCCCACAGAGATCTTCACTGTTCCAACATCTGACAAATGCCTTTGTATTTTTCAAATTTGACCTCAAGGTAGGATTCTGGCAATTAAGAATAGATCTAGCTGTCAAACCTAAAACTGCCTTTTCCATACCTAACCATCATTTTCAATGGACAATCATGCCCTTTAGCCTTAAAAATGCTCCTTCTCACTTTCAAAAGGCCATGGTTTCCATCTTCCAGCCAATTCTGAACAATGCATTGATTTATATTGATAACATTCTACTGTTTTCTCATGATCAACAGGCTCATCTCAGTCTTCTTCAAGACTTTAAGACCATTTTACAGAAATATGGAATAATGCTTTCAAAGAAGAAGATGTTGATTGCTACAACTGAAGTGGACTCTTTAGGCATGCATATTTCCAATGGCCAGTATTCTCTACAGCCTCACATTTCTGAATCATTATTAGAATTTCCAAATCAATTGACATCTGTCAAGCAGATTCAATAGTTTCTTGGACTTGTCAATTACATGGCCGATTTCATCTCTAACATTGTCAAGTATCGAGGACTTCACAGCTCCTAAAAAAGAATCCTCCGCCATGGAACAAGACTCATACTGCAGCTGTCCGTCACTTAAAGCACCTTTCTAAAAAACTTCCCCCATTACAAATTCCAGGAAATGGTCACAAAATCTTGCAAACAGATGCCAGCAATAATCAATGGGGAGTAGTTCTTTTTGAAGAACTTAATAGAATCAGGCGACCTTGCAGATATAAGAGTGGAGCTTTCTCTGATGCTGAACAAAATTATTACTCCACTTTTGGAGAGATTTTGGTAGTAAAAATGGCCATTGAAAATTTTCAATTTCATTTAATTGATCACCATATTACTGTTGAAATGGACATGAGCTCTTTTCCTAAAATGTTGCAATTTTAGAAAAAAACTATTGCCCCATCCACAACTTCTTCGATGGGCTCAATGGTTTTCTCGATGAGATTTTCAGATAAAGAACATTAAAGGAACCAACAATATCCTTGCTGATTACTTTTCCTGAAAACCCCTCAAATCCCTCATGTCAATCCCTTTGGTTTACCCTCTTGAGTCAGTTCATGATCTTCCTTTTGAAGTCCGAACCAAGGTCCTTGAATTTCTCCAAACCAAGAGAAGTCACTCTAATTTTCACACATATCTAGAAATTTCCATCTTTCACCATAGATGTACCTTCAAGCACCTTTCCCATCTTGAATATTCGTATCTTATTCCCCATTGTGTTCGTAATTACTACCATGTACCCCTAGAAACTCTCTGTTACCTTTGGTACCTTTTTGATATCGACTCTGAGGAACAACACCTCATCAGTTTTAGAAAATTCTGGAATTGGAAGGTCAAAAGAGTGGTTCTAGACTCTATACACGACTTGGTAATAAACAGTGGCGGCATAGGAGGTGGCTATCTAAGAAGCTCCAGTAATCTGGATTTGACTTGCTAAAGCATTTAATGCATGAGGATCATTTAGGGAAAGATTGAAGTTTGGATACAAAGTGACAAACACAGTGTCAGCATTCAACGTGGTTTGAATGTTTTCGATGATTGCATGTTGGTATTAGGTAAACCGGGTATCCAATAATCCTAAATAAGACACCACTGGCAAGCCTTTTTGACCATGAAAAGTGAGTGCAATTTTGATAGCTCCAAAATGAATATGGGTGTAATCTTGGGAAAGCTAAGGTTGCAGGTACTCTTGAGGGAGCTTAATTGGAAAAAAAGTATTCTGTCTCATCTGCAAGAACCTGGTTTTGGTTGAATTTTGGTGCTTGAACATATTCCTTTACTAAAGAGGAAGTGGGTTTGCCTATGAGTTTTTTTATGGATTTTTTGAAACCAGAAGAGGGCTTAATATAGATAAAGTAAGGATTTACAACGAGAAATTCAATTGGAGGAACTCGAGCTTCATTAGGGAGATACTTGATTTCGTACAGATACTCAAGCTTAAAAGAAGAAGTGGTTCTAAAAGAAGATGTAGATGAAAGAGAAGGGTGAGGGAATTCCATTTAAGAGAAAATCTGAAAATGATAAAGTGCCTTGCTTTGATAGATAACTCATGTAATGTAACTAATTGTCTTCACCCATTTTTCTTTTGCACAGTGTTGTTAAAAATCTCATTCCCATAACGCTGCATGTTTCCACTACAACTTATCTCTCATTGGCCTTTTTAGGAGGCGTTTCCCAGTAAGGAATAGGGCTCTTAGGTTTTTCAATCCGGACTTTAAAAGAGTTTTCCAACAGACGAGGTTCTCCATCATAACGTCGTCCCCACAAGAGGGATACATAGTTAGAGGAACTAGAGTCTCTGTTGTTGCTACAGTAGGCCAGTGGTCAGACTGAGCTAGTAAACTCTTGGGTTTCTAAGTCTTTCCTAGTTTTCTGATGTTCCTTTATTTCTCTTTTCTGTTGTAGAAGATCTAACTATGCGGTAACTACAGAGCATACTTCAGGTTACAATCACGTTTTCTGATGAAGGAGATCCGACAAAGCGGCAGCTATAGAGCATACTGGTCATGACAGGAACAGAGCATACTGGTCTAAGAAAAAAAGAAACAGCCCTCTATAAAGTGAAAATAACTAATCTCATTACAAGAAGCTAAAACTATCAAGCAAGACAACAGAAGTTTAGCTATTCATGGCTCCGATACCAAAACAAAGCAGACTGTAAAACAAAGCAAGACTGAGTGATATAATAAACACTGAGCAAGACTGAGCAAGAACACTCAAAAGCTAGAGAAAAGAAGAAGACTTAGGCGATCGGGATACTCCCCCGTCTGCCTTCCTTCTTACACTACCAGGCCTTTTATAGGCATAATGGAGGCCGGACTTCAAAAGAAAATACAATACATCAAAGGACAAATATGATGCCACATAGGATGACACATCTATGAGGGTCACATGGGTTCATCTGAAAATCATATGAAGACACGTGATATTCATAAGGGGAGGATGGCGTGGCTACTTTAGTCATTAGTCACTGTTAGTGTTGGCTGGGTCATTCTAGTGGCTGACAAAGGGAGAGGATTCCGCTGAGCTGTCGCAAAAAAATCTTGTGTGGTCAAAGAAAGTCAAGAGGTTGTCGTACAAGCACTGTGAAATCGGATGCTATGGGTCCGCAAAAGGATCTGTTGCAATGATAGCTGAAATCTCAGCATAGGGTTGATGATTGAAGGTACTCATGTGGTCTTTGAACAAAACCCAGTCTGTGGGATGAACATCGTATTCTTCAGTAAGGTTATATAATACCATTGAATGATTTGAGCCTGAGCATCATGAGTGTAATATACCATTTCTTCTTCATTATCTCTGACAATGTTTGTGGGATTCTTGAAGGCAATAATGATATATTTACGGTGATGGACATGTAGCAGATGCTGCCAAGTTGTGATAGGATAGAACCATTTAAGCAATTTCATTAATCCTGCATGGTGTATGGTAGGGGTTGGGTTGACCGTGAGAATAATTATGTCCATGAAGGGATTTGTACTTGCAACCTAAAGCCTGCTCTAATACCATATTAAATGATGTAATTAAGCGTCTCTCCTAAAACCCTAAGGCTGTAAAAAAGGTTAATTAAAGTTAATATATTCCAACATGGGAAAGTACATATGTTGAATCTTTTTCGTAATCGTAAAGTGCTAAATCATACAGACGAGGAAACATTTATAACATGGATGAAGTGATTGACAAATTCTTGAACCCCCATTATTTAAAAAATGTTGAAAATATCAAAGCTTAGATGGCATTGTCACTGAAGATATGTTGGAAGATGCCGAGGTTTTGGTTTAAGTTAGAAAGCATGCTCGTCAACTACTGTATTCTAGCCCAGTAGACATAAGACTACGTTTAATTATTTGAGATAAAACATAATATTATATTCGAGTGAGGAAGAGAATTTTTAGGCCGTGAGTCACATAATGAACAGAAACATTAAAGTGAGGATTGACGAACATCTCAAGCTAAAGGTAAGTAAGTGATATACGTAATCTTTGCAGGGGATTTCTTTTACAGTAAAGAGACACAAACGGAGAATATTTCAATTCTTTTTGGAAATTTGTCAAGAGCTGAACCAATAAAAGTCCTACCTCAACGTAGTAGAAAACCTTTTGACACTACAGGTATTGTAACAAAATACATTTTTTTTTTTTTTAATTTTAAATTACTAACTTTCATGCTCATTCTTATTGACTTGTGGTGAATAAAAGCAACTATATGATAAGATATTAATATGGTCAAGTACGGTCTTAGGATCCTTTACACTGAAAAAATAATAGTACTCAAGCACATGGGCCAAAATGGATGGGAGTTTTAAAATTTTAGAGACATGTCCACCTGTTTTGGTAACATGTCAAGTGCTAAATATCCTGCACTTTTACCACACTCAGTTTTGCCGGAGAGAATCTAAGCACTTAAGTATGATAATAAGATTAGGTGTCATGCATGATTACTAAGACAGAACGTTGACAAGTTTGAGTTTGCAACTAGGTACATCATAACATGGTCCTTTATTCATATTCAAATATTCTACAGTTGGTATATTATCATAAATGAGCATTATTTCAAAATTTAGTGAGTCAACTTGGGGATTGGCCAATGCATTTGGATCGGATCTGGTTTTTTCGTCAGATTTCTCTCTATGACTAAACCCCATATAACTCGGGGGTTTTTTTTTTTTCCAACTAATGTGTGTAGGAACGATATAAATCATACTTGGAACCCTTCTCAAGTTGTGGTAACTTGAGAGATCTGGCTACGATTATAGATTTTGAATCTTGTAATCAGTTAATTCATATGGATAAAAGAAATTCATGAGCTTAAAAAAAAGAAACTCAACCAAGTTAACTAGTGCAACCAGTGATCACCCAATTTTTGATATCTATATTTTTTCATACTAGGTTTTCCTATTTTTTATATTTATTTGTTTTTAATTGACTCACCAATCTTTTGTATCATTTTATAATCTTTAGTATTATTTCGATATTTTATACATAATTATTTTTTTAGTTAACTAGTGCAACCATTGCTCACTTTCATATCAGGTTTTTCTATAAATTTTTAATTTTAATTTTTATATTATTCTTAGTTCTCACTAATCTTTGCATTCTTTAGTATTATTTTAACATTTTATACTTTATTAATTTCTAATTAACTCTCAAAGTGACTCGTCTTTGTTTGTTACATCCTTTATGTATTTGGCAAACCAATTCAAAGAGTTTCTTACACAAGTATTCAATTAATTTCAAACTTGTTTGGCATTGAATTGGGACAAAGCCAAAAATGGTTTTTCCATAGAAGAGGTTCATGCTTCCTTTTAGGGCAAATGATTTGATTCAGGATAATTAAATTTTAGTTAATCTTGAGGTGGGCTCGTCTGAATCACCAACAATTCAATTCTACAAATGTAGAGAAAGCCAAGTTTCCGATTTGTGTAGAACACTGAGTTCCATAAAACAAGCCAGTTGTAGGTAATCTCTTCTTTTCTTCAACAAGAACAAGAACAACAATAACAAACAGCCTTATCCCAACTATTAAGGGTCAACTACACGAATCCTCTTCTTCTCTTACAGATTTAAAATGAGAGTCTGGTCCACTGCGAATTCACTGGCTGGTAGGTAGGATTACACACTAGGGTCAAACACAAGTGAAATATGTCCACCACAAATTTCCATTAAAAACCCATATTTTAGAAAGCCCATATACATATATTTTTATGAAAATTGTAATTAAAAAGGTGAAAAGCAGATGGACAGGGATGGTTAAATCTACGCTTCGTAGTATTTACGTAAAAATAGAACAAATAATTATAAAACTTCTTCTCTTAAGCCCTTTCTTTGTTTTCTTTTGGGGCTGCGTTGAAATCCCTGTTTTACTGAAAAGTCATGTGCAAACTAATACAAACGTTTTCAGTAATAAACAGTTAAAACACTTTCTTTTCGTTGTGATTGTTACTCACCCAACCGACAAAAAACTTATAATATTACATAGGAGCCAATAAATAATTTAAAAAAAAATAATAATAACCATCAATAATGAGAATAAGAGAAAAAGGAAGAAAAGTTCTCCATCTACCATTTCCCTCTGTTTTCTTTTCTTTCTATGCTTGACTGATCTCACCTGCCCTACATACACCTACATCAATCAACATGGTCCCTTTCTTCTTTGAAGACAAAATTCTGCAGCAATTTCTCCTCGGAGACTGAAAAAGCATTAAAAACAAAATAATTACATTATTAAAATCAACAATAACATGGCTTAATCATAATTATTATATTTGCAAGGCCAAAAATATCTAGGATCACTATGGAGAGATAAGTGAAAGCTCCTCCCAGTTCCTTCATGCTATCTCCCTAGACAACCAGTGATGGTCGAGCATTGATTTTGGTATCTTGCATCTTGTAACGACTAAACCCTAAACCCTAAATTCAACCCAAGTAGAGGGTGTTTACATTCTTATAACTCTGATACCAATATTGTAAGATCCCATATTTACATATTGCAAAATCCTCTCTGCACCAGGACCAGGATGCTCTCTTCTCACGGGGGCTGTGAGCCCCCACACAATCAAAAACAATGGCGCATGGGCTTTTGTGTGGGACCCATACCCCATGTGAGAAGAGAGCACCCTGCTCCCGGTACAGAGGATCAGACCCCTTACATATAAGGACAGATCCATTTCAAGCTAAGGGAAGATCTTACATGGAAATTCATGAACCATTGTGGATTGAAAAAAAAAAAAAAATTGTCTACCTTGTCCCATAGATGTGGGTCAGGTCTCTTGTAAACCTCTATTCTGTCAATAATCGAAGGGTCTGCCATCTTCCACTTGCACGCCGGCTGTGGCGCAAGGTGCCGAGCATACTCGCTCACCGTCTGTTTCCTGGCAGAGTCATATCTTGCCTTGGCTAGGTAAAACACAAAGGGCTTCTGGCATGGATTCCGGCTAACAGGCCGGGTGTTGAAGGCGTAGGCAGTGTAGTCCGCCTTCCTGTACCAATTCAGAAACGTCCTCGACGGCATCTCCAGCTCGCGCGGGGAGACAACCCCCCGGAAAATCTGGACGGCGAAGCCCCACGACACCGACACACTCCAGCTATTCGCCTTGTCGTAACAGATGGACTGCTGCATGAGTCCGGCCGAGTCTAGCTTCATCGGAACCGTGAGCCATCGCAGGGCTTGAACCCGAGTCACATTCGGGAAGATGGGCTCCACCACATCCAGATGGTGCAGCGACACCAGCGGCGCCACCGGGTGCGCCGCGAGGAGGCCGAACAGGTTTCCATACACATCGTACTGTTCCATCACCATCAAAGAAACAAAAGACATGCATTAGTTGATATGCATATGCAGTAAAATGGACCCACATGGCTACATGGGTCCCACTTGGTCAAGGGCCACTACTTTACACACCTACTTCCACCGTCAAGCAGTAGATGTTGACTTGTGCCACCTGCGTAAAGCAGACACAGGGGGACCCAGGCCGTCCGTAGTAGGAGCAAAATCAACCTAATCATGCAGGACGACCGTCCCCAAATGGGGACACGTTGTACGCGTCAATATTGTGGGACCCATGTCTCAACGACCCACGTGTCCGTTCCATCGGAGACGTGGTACTCTCCGATGACGTCTCCGATGGGACGGACGTAGTGGGGTCACCTAGAGATTGGATTCTTACGAGACAAGAAGGGAAAGGATCTGCTACACCCAATTTGTCTATCTCCTCGTGTCCCATATACAAAAGGTGAGGTGTATAGGTTTTCAAATGAAAAAAATAGAAGGAAAAAAAAAAAAAAAAAAAAGGGTTTTACAGGGTTAAAACTTAAAACTATAAAAAAAGTGTTCAAATGAACATTTTCTCCCTGTTTAAAACGTCTGCGACGCACAAGGGTCGAGGCAGAGGGGGAATCAATTCACTTTTGGAGTTGTCACTTTACCCCCAAAAAGTGAATTGATTCCCCCCCTCTGTCTCGGCTCGCCGAGCGTTGCAGAGGGGGCGGCGCAGAGGATATCGCCTCAAAAAAGGCACCAATTTAAAAAACCATAAACCTGTGGTGTGGAGACACGGAGGAATGTACTGTTTTCGGTGTAGCAGAAAAAAAGGTAACGTGAATAAAATGAGAAACAAACCAAATAGAAAGACTGGAAGAGGAAGAGTCGGTATCTAGTCTACCCTTTCAGCGGGTTAACCGCGGATGATGAAAGAAAATCGAAACACACAAGACAAACTCCAAAAAAATCTAAGATTTTGAAGGAAAAAAACACCCAAAACGAACAAAAAATCATTAAAACAACGATAAAAGACAGGAACCCAGAAAGCAAATCAAAAAAAAGAGGAGGAAGAATGTATGAACTGAGACAAACCTGGTGGAATCCGACCTCTTTAGTGAGGGGTACGCCGAGCTCCGCCATGCAGGCTTGCATCCGATCGTCGGAGCCGTACAATCCCGGGTACCTCTGTATACAATTATCTTGCATTTTATCTAGAGCTTTCGCTAATGGGTAACTAATGGCGAACCCTCCTCCGCCGTAAGCCATCCCGTAAGAGAAGTAAATGTTCTGCAAATGACTCTCCGACAAGCTCCCAATATAATAGAACTGATTGTGATCGTATTTCGACAAGACCCTGACCAGATTTTCGGGTACAAAGACTGTATCGTCGTCACCCATCACGAACCACCTCACATCCTTCATTCCCAATCTCAAAGTCTCTGAGACGATCCGTGAGATCCTAATCGCAGAGCGGTGGCCCTGCCGGTTCCTGTATTTGAAGTGGGAAGTGTTGCCGGAGATCTTGAGAGGCGGGAGTCCTTCGTCTTGATGGGTTTTCACGGCCTTATCTAACCAGACAATTCCCCTCATCTGGTTGGATCTCCACCATAGCCTGATGTAGTTCTTCCTCTGTTCCCATAAACTTGCAGAGGCTGCAATGCCAAATACTATGTGTTGTAGCCCTGTTTGTTGGAATTTTTTGGGGTTTTCTTCTTGCTGAAGTACTTGAACTTCCTGATTCTGATTCGCCTCTTCGGCTGCGATTGTAGTGTTAGGGATGAGAGATGAGGACGATGAGAGGTGTTGGAGAGGATTGAAAGAGTCTTCGTGACAAGGGTGAGAAGAGGAGACTAGTTTTAATGTGTAGACGATGTAGGTAACAGAGATGAAGAAGATTAGCCAGACCATGGGCTTCGGGAGAGCTCGGGATGGAGCGGCGGAGCCGGCATCCGAGGGGCTTCTCATCTGATCCCAGAGTAGCTTCTCTGGATCCTTCGGGGTTACTTTCATGGTCTAGGTTTTCTGGGTTTCGGTTACAGAAAAGGGAAAACAACAAAACCCAAAAGGAGGAGTAAAAAAACAAAGAGCCCCCCAAAAGAGAAATCAGAACTTTAGCATTGGTTAAGAGTCTTAAGACAATACTTTGACGACTCTGTGAAATTCAAGATCTAGATCTCTGTCACTCAGTAGAGTTAATTCAAGGAAACAAGTTCCCAATTAGAGATGAAGAAGATGGATACAATAAGAAGGAATGCAGCTTTAAATGGAAAAAAAAAAAAAAACTGGAATAGGAATGAATGAGAGATGGGATGATGATGAGGAAGGATTTAAGAGAAGAGGAGAGCGACATGCAATGCTGCCAGGTTGCACATCGTCCCGGACCCTTACTCCCCCGTATAGGATTTGTGCAGAAACGAGAAATCCAAGAGCAAATATATAAGACGAGTATATTCTCCACTACTACCCCGTATGAGGCCTGCCTGTGCACACCAGAAATGAAGGGGAATGAAAAGGAATAACTCATATATATATATATATATATATATATATATATATATATATATGTGATCACGTGTACAACTCTTTTTAACTTTAATCATATGAATTAGCTTTGCTTTCACTACTAATAAAACTTAATTGCATACGTTTTTTTGTTAGACTTTGAATATTTTCAGTATCTAACTGGAGATATATATATATATATATATATATATATATATATATATAGAACCAATCAAGGCATGACACGATGCCTGACAAAATGTGTTTATATGTCGGTTAAAGGAGGGTATTATAGTAAATTAATAGAAATAAGTAGTGGTCATTTACCAAAATAATTTTTTTTTTTAGATATAGTGTCACATGCTTGAGTGATGTTTGTTGGAAGGACTCTTAACTTACTTCTAGGCTCCATACAATTGATGAGGGCCCATGCACTTTTTGCATGCGGCCCACTCCTCCCTGTGAGAGGGCGCACCCTACACCAAAGGATTTTCTCGCTTTGATGGTATATGCTGTGTACAACTCGAACCTTAGATTATATTTGCTTGGGAGTCCTTAAGGTTGTGTTTGTTTAGAGGTAATTGGCTGCAAGAGGAAAAGACAGGAAAGTCACTGTAAGAATAATCGCAAGGTATGGAAAGGGGGAAAAATTAGTTGAAAACGAATCTCATGAGAACTGTGCAAACACCACCAGGGTGTGAACATATCAGCGCCAAAAAGTGATAAGTGCCCCCCAAAACGTGTAAATCACTTTTCTGTACTGATGCGTCAATCCCTTTGGTGCCGTTTGCACAGTTCTCACGAGATTTGTTTTCACATAATCCGAGTCTAGTAAAACAATTAATCAAGGATAGTGACCAAAGGTGGAAAAGCTTCGTTTTTAAGATGATTTTGCTGAGTAATTTTTCCATCTTTTATTGCATAACAAATAAGGAAATTTATGGGAAAAAGTAGAAAAACCATTCATATCTCTACACCTTTGTGTAAACACAGGAAAGATATTGTGATTGACAAATTACCAAAAATGCTCGTGGTAGTCACCAATTGATAGTCACTAAAATGCTTGTGGTAGTCGCCAGTTGACGGTCACTGTCAGTTCATAAGTCACTGTTGCTGATATGCAGTCACGGGTAGGCAAGTCACCACCACTGACCATTCAATTGCGGGATAGGCAATCACCTGTGGTGAAATCATAGTTGTGGGTTACCGAATCAAAGAACCTAAGTTTGATATAAACTTAAATTTTGGAGGTGGTTTTGCACAACGACATCAATGGACTCTTAATATATTTAGGGAGACTAGTGGAAGTATGATCTCGCACAAAAGAGGTCACAATATGTATAAATTTATAGGATAATACATTCTCACACTAGAGAGAACTCTTCATGCAACAATTAGTCATTTTCAATATGGATTCCAATTTTATTCATTCATACATTTATATAAACTAGTAACCACATGAATTTGGCAATCTTGCATACAACTACTAAGCTCATAAGCTCTTGCTTCCAAGTTGAAGCATACATTTTCTTCTCAAATTTCTTTAAGTTTGCAAACTAGCGACTTTCATTCTTCCAATAAGGTTGCAAGTCCATTAAACATCTATAATTTCTTTTAAATAAGATATCAAATGAGTTACAACTTGAAGAATGATATTCATGGCTGGATAAGAATAATTGTAAAAGCTTTGTTTAAGTTTAAAACAAATCTTGTGAAATTGAAGAGTTGAATAAAAGAGTCAAAGTTTCATTATATTTTTTTTTCTTTTTTCTTCTATATTTTTTGCGACTTTTACTTGATTTACAAGTCAAGTAACAAAAAAATAATCAAAGGTTTGTTGCCTAAAACAATAATCAACAAGTTCTCTTAAAAGAATTTGGAGTAATAACTAATCCTTGAAAGATTAGGTAATTTGAATATCAAGTTTCAATCCTCTCTTAAGAGCAATGAAATTTGGTGTTATACTTTATCTCTAAACAGACACAACTTAAGTGATGCAGCGGAATAACAAGGAGAAGAACACATCGTCTTCTTTGTTGGGAAAAAACCCTAAACTTCATCAAGGAAGAGAAACCCGTTCTAAAACTTTTATTAATGAAAAATGGAATTGCCTTGAAGGCTACAATGCTTTAAATAGAGAAAAGAAACCCTAATTCGTGTTAAACACGAAATTAGGCTAATTTGATAAATTTTACCAAAAATAGAAAATTAAATTAATAACAGAATCAAATACTACTATCACTAAGAAACATCCCATAACAAACATGATCTTATTCTGACTTCTAAATAGAAAGTTATAGAGAAAATGAAAATTACTAAAAGTAGCAAAAACATTGATTTGAGGGCCTAAATGAAGGAATTTATGTGAAAAGTGGCGGTGCTCACAGCTTAGCTGTGAGTTTTGATCCTTGCAAAATTTCGCTTAAGCTCACGAAATTTCACACAATTCCATTATCGAGGTTCATGATTTCTTCTATAGCTCTTTTCCTTTCTTGTATGTAACTCACAAAACAACTTGTGACATCTATTCTACATCATTAAGAGAGAGAGAGCATGCTAATATTGGAGTTGATCCCCTAAAGTGAAGAGCCCTAAAAAAGTGTTTAAATGTAGGGCTACAAATAGACTAGATACGAGCAAGATATAAGCATATTCATATCCAAATCCATTAAAAGAAACCAGATATTGGATTGGATTAAAATATTGGGTTAGATGATGAGTATAGCAAAACAGAACCTACTTTATCAAATATTCACTTAATAAAATTTCCAAGTACTTGGACATCCAAAATCAATAAAGTGGAATCCCATTAAAGAAAAAAAGAAACACTATAACTAAACAAAATTATATCGTGAAAATCAAAGCATATATGTATTAAAGCTATTATAAACCTTGATCTCGAATCCCAAGTGGGATTGGCCCCAATCTAGGATTGTCTGATCCTTGACTGATCCAACTCAATATTGTCAATGTAGAAGCCTTTATATATATATATATATATATATATATATTTTTTTAAATGAACCAAATACAAATCAGACACATATGTTTTGTAGGATAATTTGTAGCCCTATTTCAATGCCCTTTATCAAAGAAAGAAAATGTTTTGTAAAAAAATTGGTGTGATCAAATGTGTGACTACACTACAGACTGACACGTGGTATGTATAAAGTTAAATATCAGCTCATATCATATTAGAAAGAGAGAATGTTCTACTCCCATATTGTCTACTCTTCCATGTTCCCAGACATAAAAGGCAATCAGTTTTATAAAAGGACCAAATGTTTACTCCCAATTTATATCCCCCCATGCTCCCAGGCACAAAGCATCACGTGCCAGCTTCTGTCGGGAGCATGGGGAAATATACAAATTTGGGAGTAAAACATTTGCTTCCTTTCAAAAACGACATAGATGTTCTGTCCAGGATTTGGTGTCTTAGACCCCAGGTGACTTCACAATAACTAAAATGGGTAGGGGTTGGATGCAATTTCAAATTTTCACCCATTTTATTCCAAATGAAGCCACCTTGTGCCCTAACAGAAAATTTGCTCCTTTTCCAAAAAGGTATCATGTGCCAACCTTTGTGTCCAGTAACATGGGGAGTAGATAATTTGGGAGTTGAACAATTGTTTTGCTTTAGAAAATTTTACAAATCGGACAAAAGGAAAGTAGCTTCTACCCGAAAAAAAAGGTAGTGAAAGGATCTGAATTCATTCATATTTGTGTCCGTTTAAAGTAAATGTGAACACATCCGTTGTTTAAAAAATAACCGATTATAAATGAACCAAATACGGATATATATACATCCGTTTCAACTAATATTCGTACACAATATATATA
>JAOXJP010294224.1:0-18633 GCA_025762735.1 Platanus orientalis | reverse complement strand
TTAAATTTTTACTAATTGCTAACTAAAATTAGAATTGAAGTCATATTAAATTTTTTTATAAAATGAAATCATATATGTTATCAAGAATAAATCTAAATGAATTCATCAAAAAATTATAAATCTAAATGAGTTCATTTTGAACCATTACTTTATGGCTATAAATGCCTTAAAATTTTGAAATGAAATGATTACATTATAAGTGGTTGTCAAACAGTCCCTTATAAGTTGTATATAATACATATAAATATGTATTATATATAGACAAGTTTGGGCCTCAAGCCAAACTGAGGTAAGTGCAAGCCCAACACTTTAAAAAAAGTTTGGGCCGTGGGCCAGACTTGGGCCTAGTTTGGGCTAGACTTTTTTGGGTCGGGCTAGCCCAGGCTCATGCTCAGCCCTAAATTTTTAACCACATTTTCATGTTTTCAACCCTATACACCCTTGTGTGCCAGTCTGTGATACGGTCACACATAATCACACCAATAATTGGTCACATTCTCTCCATTAAATGCCCATTAGCATCGTATCCAAGCCATAATTCAGCATTCATTTTAGGTGGGACTCTTTGTGATCCACAAAGGATCTTCTCTTGCCAGCCTCTTGTCTAATGGGGGGATATCCTCTACGACGGGCCTTAATTGAGTCGGGAGAAGCCATCAATGCGCGTGGGACATGTGGCATCGAGTACTAACAAAGAAACGGATAGAGAAAGAGTCTGTCAGAGTGCTCCGTTCACATTTTAATAATATTTTTATTAAATATAATTCCAAGTAGACCCCCCTCTCTTTCCCAATCGCCCTCTTTCCCTTTTCTCTCTCTTCTATCGGGCCTTTTTATCTGATCTTTGTTCAAATCCCAAATCGAAACAAGGCTATTGGACGAGTCCTTAAAATTTAACGCTAACCCTAATCTGTCTCCTAACTTCACCACACTTTTGCTACTAGCGAAATCAGACCATAAGAAAAGCGATTGTTGTAGCTGTTGTGATGTCGTCGGAGCTTCAGTCTAAAATTACTAGAACCCTCTACTTAGATTTGGGATTTAAACAAAGTTTAGCAACCAAAACAGCGACGAATGTTCCCTAACTTGTTGACCCCAACTCAAACTCGGACTAGAACATTTGCTTTGTTCTATATATAACTTCCTTCACCCTACTTTATTTTGACATTTTATTACTGTTTGTTTGTTTCAGTAGAGCAACCATGACGATGGTGAAGCTTAGGATCATTTTCTTTCTCTTCTTCTTTATGATCTCTCACTTCTTGGGTCGTTCTCTGTTCAGGTCGTGGGAGAAGATTTAAGCACTGTCGTTGGAGATCCAAACATGAAGGATGATAACCTGAAGGAGCAAAGGATGAGACGTGGAGGAGGGTTCGATGGAATCCGATGACAAGATGTGGTGGATGTTGACGCCGTTATCATATTTCATGGAGAGTGTGGTATTTGCTTCAACGGTCGTCGGTAAACGTTGGTGAGTTAGTCACCGGGGAGGACTCGTATCATCTGCGACAGGGAATTTTGGATTTGATGTTGAATAAAAAATTAATAAACTCTTAACGGAGATCTGTCCCCCTCTATTCCTCCATCTCGTCTCCCACCCGTCCATATGGCCACGCATCTCAATGCGATTCGTGGTTTAACTTGGCTTAAAAACTCTGTCGCATAGGATATCGCCCCCTGTCTAATAGGTGACAGGAGATGATCGGCGGGAAAAAGTGAATTACATTTTTCAAAAATTGTAATTCATATTCCTCACCGATAAGTGTCCTGCCACCTGTTGGACAGAACCTTAGCATGTCATAATCGGCAGGAGAGGATCCGGTAAATGATCCCCAAGATTGTCGCCACGTATTCGCTTCTGATCCTCCATATAAACCTCACCGCGCTTAAAAGGCGCCATTTGCTTTGCCTCCCCATATTTAAAACTTCAAAAATCTCCTCTTTTTCTGCCCTAGAAATTCCCATTCTTGTTGCTTTCTCTTCAAAATCCAGTAGCTTCTCTGCATCTTCAGCCTCTTCTCTACTCTGAAACCCTATCCAAAGCTTTCGAGCTTCTCTAAACCGCCATGGTTATCCACTCATACGCCATGGATTCTCAGAGCAAAGCTCAAGAGCTCGCGTCGACGATCCTCGCCGCTTCCTCTCCTCCGAAGATCGCCGCCGCTTGTGCCGCAATCGAAACTTTCCTCCATAAGTACAGTGCCGACCAGAGCCGATTCTTTTTCTCGATCGCTTTCCCTACCCTAATTTGTAAGATTTTTGGGTTTGATGAATCGTCGTCACAGAAGTCGCCGCCGGCGTCTAATGGATGGATCGATCAGATTCATGCATCCAATGATTCTGAGCTGGCACGTAGGGTTTTCAATCTGCTTTCTCCGTCTGGTGTTTTGATTTCATCGGTTTGTGCTGTTGATCGTCATTCTCTGGTGAAATATGTGTTTCCGGTTGAAAGATTGCCGGAGTGGGCGAGGTTTATGCTTCAGAACGAGAGAGATTGCCGTGTTTTGTCTGATTTGTGTCCGCTGTTCAAAGGGAGAATTAAGGAGGGTTCAATTAAGGGTTCTTATCAGGTTCAGTTGAATGTGTTTGAATACTTTATGTTCTGGTTTGCTTATTATCCTGTGTGCAGGGGAAACAGTGGGAGTTCTAATGCAGTTGTTGTTAAGAAAAGCCAGAGGTTTAGGTTGGAGAATTGGACTGCTTCTTTTCCCGTTTTGGGGGGTGCCACCCGCAGTGTAGAGAAGAAATCAGAATGTAGCTTGTATATTCGGCTTCTATATGCGTACCTACGAGCGTTTGTGCAGAATTATGGTTCAAATGCTCATCAGCCTAACCGGAGTTCTCTTCTTCATTATTCCCCGGGCTACGATAGTTCAGTTCTCTTACAATCGGAATTCTTGGTTTACACGTTGATACACTTTTGGTTGGTCGATAATGATTTCTCACCACTGCCTGTGAATATAAGCCGACCATTTGGTGCATCTTTTCCTTCCCGAGCAGTTTTGGGTGAAACTCCACCAACCCCTGGGCTGGGAGAAGTTGTGAAGTTATTTGTGAAATATCTGATGAGAAGCTTGGTTGCTCCTACAGAAGGGTCCGATTTGGTTGAATTTTCTGGAAGCCCTCGGTGGAGGGTCTCAGGTTCTGTGGATGTTGTAAAGTCTAGGGCTGTTGTGTCATCATTCTCTAATGGGAGTTCTGTTGATTCTTGGATCTCTTTGGTTCAGAGGCCGTTGTACAGGTTTATGTTGAGGACATTTTTGGTCTGCCCGATAGAGACTTCCATCAAGAATGCCTCTCAGGTATTCTCTGTCTGGATTAGTTATATGGAACCTTGGAAGATTAGTTTAGAAGATTTTTCAGAGCTTGATGCACTTGTAGATCGATCCTTTGAAAATTCAAGAAATGAGAATACCCAGTCCCTACTTAAAAGGGATGCCCTCAAAGACAGATGCAAATTAGCACGTGGATATACATCTCCTTGGCAAGGCTTTGTGCTGTCCAATTATCTATTCTATAGTTCTTTGGTTCTGCATTTTCTTGGATTTGCCCACAAGTTTCTTCACACAGACGTGGAGACAATTATTCAGATGGTGTTGAAGGTTCGTCTCTCACATGTTTGTCTGCTTTGTTTCATTGGTCTAGTTATTATGTTGCATGTCTTGAATTCACTGGCCTAAACATTAGCTAGCTTTAACTATGTTATTCCTACATTGTCTTGCTTGAGGTATATTTGAATCAATAAATTCACTCATTCTAGTGTATTATAAGCTCTTTGAACCCAATTTAGATTGTTATGTTAAAGGCCTTTGATGACAATCATCAAGAGATAATATATGATTTATTGTTTGGCACTGGGGGAAAGGATGAGGAGTTATCTTTTTTTTATGTTTGCATTTAGGCATATTTCTTGCTTTTGATGAGAACACACACATATATACTACTCAACAAAACCTAATCCCAAGTGCTAGGGGTCAACTACACAGATCCAGCTTCGGCATTCCTCTCTATCTAGGTCCATAACTTCAATTAAATCACAAACACTCATGTTTTTTACTTAGTATTCCAACCCAATTCAATTTTGGCCCTCCTCTTGTCCGATTAACGCCTTAAACACTATGTCACTTCTTCTTATTGATAACGGATGTGACCAAACAATCTTAGTTGACTTTCCCTCATCTTATCACCTATTGGTGCTACCTCTAAGATCTCGTAAATGAATTCATTTTTTATTCTATTCTTTCTAATCTTGACACTCAACCTCTCAACATCCTTAATACACATGTTTTTTCTTGACCCCGCCCAATGTTCTCCTCCATAAAGCATTGCTGGTGTAAGAGCTATTTTATAGAATTTTCCGTTCAACGGTATTTGTCTATTACAAATTACACACACATATATGTATATATGTATGAATGTATGTACCATAGTTGTAGGGAAGCTAGGTACAAGGTGGAAAGATGCAGGAAAGCTATTGGATGACCCATTTACTTACAGGAGACTTGTTGGGAGCCTTATCTACCTGACTAATTATCGCCCAAACATTGCTTACTTCGTGGGAGTGATCAGCTGAATTTTGGACAAGCCAAGATCATCTCACTTAGAAGCTGCTTTTCGGATTCTACAATACATCAAAACCTCACTGGAAAGAGGTTGACTCTTGTCTACATCATCCTCCTTTCAGTTGTTACACACACATATATGTATATATGTATGTATGTATATACCATAATTGTAGGGAAGCTTGGTACAATGTGAGAAGCTCACTTTCTACAAAGCTCATTTGAGAAGCTAATTCAATTCCGCTTCTCAAATAGTGGGAAGCACGGTGAAACAAGCGAAAGCTATTTATAAAAACAAGTGAAAGCTTCTGAAAAAACAAGTAGAAACCTCTAAAGAATCGACTAGGAAGCGATACAAAAAACAATATTGTATTTTATTTAATGTAAATCCTATGTTGTTAGCATTAAATAAAATATTATGAGATTTATTAATGATATTGTAGGGAAAAAAAATTTACTATTGAATTTATTGTTTATATTATTTTTGTTCAAACCAAATAAAAAAGATTCAAATCTGATGGTTTTTATACAAGGTCTTCCATAGTCTGACTCTAAGATATAAGTTATTTACAAAAAATCTTATGTATGGTAAAATCTAAGGTGTGGTGGCCATACTAATAACAAATGGTTTGCATATTGATTTATATGTAATGATTCTTTATACTTAATAATATAGCTTTTAGGTTAATTTTTACTTTAAGCTTATTCACTTTATTGTATTGTAGTTGAAATTATAAATTATATTATAACTTATAGTTATTTATACTATTATCGTTTTTCGCTTCTCGCTTCCCAAGGATTTATTGAGCCTTGCTTCTTCTTCTCGTTTTCGCATTGCTTCCCACTTTGGCTTCTCACTTTGGTAACTATGTATATACATATATACGATATATGTATCACATGCTGAAGCACAGTCTAAATCTTTTCTGTATTGTGGTGGCGGCCTCAAAAATAAATTGTAATATAATTGATACATTCTTCTTTCAATCTCTACTTCTATCTGGTATTGGATGGGTATTGATTAAATAATGAATTCCTAATGAACTAAAATTATTTGAAGGAATTTATGTTGGACGCAAATTATGAATAATTTTGGCACTGGTTGAGAAATGCTATTGCATTTATACTTTCGAATTCATATATTTGTGAAAGTTTATGTTTGTTATTTGGATCACATCAATTAATTAATTTTTTTGTCTAGATCATAGCCATGAAAATTGCTCACTTAACACTCTAGGAGTTCTGCTCTTTTGGTCATGCAAACTTTCTAAGTGATCGTTTAAGATGCCAACTAGATCTAATGGTCATTAGCTATGGATTTCATAGTCTATTTATGAACCCAACAATGCCCTAGGAATGGAGAGAAGGACGTGGGATCTACTAGGGATCTCCTTGCTTTAGCTATGAAATTCATTCCTATTTAGTATTAGTCTCAATTGACTAGAATTTCCTAATTAAACTCCTTTAGATTTTCAAATTTCATTAAAAAGCCCTTGGACTTCCATGAATCACAGTAATGTCCATCAACACAATTGAACCTTCTAAAGAGAAAGAAATTACAGGTAAGCTCCTTATAGAAAATCACAAATCAATCCCTCTACAATATCTCATATAAACCACCGGGAATGGATGTTTACCACTGTCTAGTCCTTGGCTTTGTACAGTTAATTGTTTGGGATCCTCTCAAATCAATCAAACTCCTCAAAGCAATTTTAAAGATGTTTTATAAAAAGAATATATTTACATAATATTTTAAATTGAAAAATTATTTGATAATTCTATTTTACCAAATGCCATCGGATATATTTCCTGACTCATTTGATATTAGAGATTCTTTTTGATATAGACTCTTAAGAGTGGTGAATTCCTTGTTGAGAAACCACACTATTCACATGCCACGTTTACGACCCAACATACTTGCATATAACCCTGATTAGACATCATTCAACTTAGACAAAGAACAGATGAAACAATGCAATTACACACCCTCATTTTGGCTTAGACACCTACTCCAATGATTGAGATCCCAGTGGTGAACATTTCAGGTCCACTAGAATCAGATCTCTCATATATGATTTCATCATATAGCTGATATTCTTTGGAGTTACCTGAGGACCTTATTTCATCATCATATGTGACATGTTGATGTGTTGAACTGTACCATACATATGATGCACATGCGAAGAAAATATTTATTTCATTGGTGAAGACAAATTATATATTAGCAGGGAAATTCTGAATGGCTCTGTCAAGGCAATACTTTCCTAACATATTATGTTGTCACTGGACAATATTTATTGCTTGAGGGGAGTTGAGGACCATGATGGTTTTTATGTCCCACATCTTCTACTGGTATATAGATTGAAGCTTTGGCATAAAATGCTATATGTTAAGCGTGGATAATTTATTCTATTTAAAGGATTTGATAGAGGATCATAAGGTATATTAACACAAAGTTTAAGGTCTTGTCTTGATTTGATGGAACAACTATTAATAACTCCAAAAGCGGAGTGGAGTAAAGCAAAAGATCAATGTACAGAAAAAGGATAACAACAATCTTAAACAGAGTCTACTTATAGATTATTCTTTAAGTCTCTTCCAACACTTAAAAAACAAACTAAAATCCAAGGCATGTAAGTATTGTAATGCGTGTAGAGTTGAATTATATTTACTCTTTACCTTAATGGATTGACTTAATGATCAACGTTTTTTTTGGTACTGCCTAGAATCCATACACCAACTAACATCTAATCACTGACTCACCTCCCTATCATAAAGAAAAAAATGAAGTAGACGAAAATTGGAGAGACTTTATCACTGAAACTTTTCTCAATAAGATTCAACAAGTGATACACTTGGACCCATGATTGACTTAATCCTTTCTGTTGGAGTTTGACACCAGACCTCAACCAGTTTTAAGGTGCCTGATCTGAGTGAGAATCTCTGAATGACGCAGTTAAAGCCGAGAACTAGTTTGTTGTGTGCTAGAATGGTGATATTTTGTTTGAGTGCCAAGGGTGGTTCAGTGCTAGGACACATTTAACTGAACTAGAAGGTAGAAACTGTCTGGTGGATGGAGTTTTGATGATGATCATGAAGAATTGGAACTCAAGTTTTCATGCCTTTACACCAGCAAAACAGTGTCATCTAAACAATATGGTTTGCAGCTGATGTATTTCAAATGGACTACATTTATTGGACAAATTCATACATGAGTAGGCATGGTTTCAGTATCCAATGTCACCCAATAGTTAAAGTTTAGTGTGTGTCAGCAACTGTAGAGAGTTCTTGCATTGACATTGAAGGTGCATTGCAGATACAGAAATGGCATTCTATAGATGCAGGTGGTTGATTTCGGTGGATGAATCAAGCAAATGAAGCAAGTTCATGTGGACACTTTGACAGGCCAATGGTGGATGACAATGGTAGAGTTGAGAGGGGGGGGGGGTTGGAATATCTGATTATTTGATTTTCTGTGTCATTCATTGATTCATCGTTTGGGTGGTTGCCAGAAAATGCCCCCTTCTTTCTAGGCATCGGTGATGATTTCCAAATGAGCTCAAGTCAACTCTGACTGTGTATCTGATCAGAAAATATTTGCTATTTCTGCGGGTTTAAAATAGACATCGTTGCCAAATGTGTGTGTGTGTGTGTGTGTGTGTGTGAGAGAGAGAGAGAGCGAGAGAGAGAGAGAGCGAGAGAGAGAGAGAGAGCACTAGTGGCAGAAGAAGAAACTACAATGTTAGAAATTAAATGGCATGACCATGCCCCATGGTAGATTTCAACAAGTCCTTAACTGAGTATTTTTTTTGTTAAAAGAATATGGGGACGATGCTATCCACCCTTTCAGACTGGGGAGGTTAAATTTTTTCATATATTTATACATTTATGTATGTTATTTTCTAACACTGTCATGTAGCCTAATTAATGTTTATCTACTTTCTTCTTCTTCTTCTTTTTTATGAGAAATGTTGATAACACTTTCAACCAGCAGTTAATTGTTCCAGGCTATTCTTTTGTAGTAGAATTTCTTCAACAGTCTGAAGATCATCGTCAGTCTCTTGGTGTAAGGTTGGAATATTCTCAGCTGTTCTTAATAGGTGGTGCCAACCGGCCTCATCAATCACCTTTTTAGGCTTTATCAGAATGTTGCTACATGATCCTTGTCTCACTGTCTCAGTCTTCTAGGGTGGACTATTGCTTTTTACAAAATGGTGTTGAGTTTTTTCTGTTTGCTATGATATGATTAGTGTTGTATAACATTGTACCTATTTTCTGGGGAAACCATCTTGTGTTTGATGAATTAGATTTATTTATTTCCTTAATGTATAGTCTGTTTTGTTTCTGCAGGTACTGAACATTTTAACATCATCAAGAGAGCTGACAGACCTTTTGAAGAGAGTTGATACTGCATTTCATTTTAAACCAGCTGGATCTTCCTCTCCAATGTTTGATAGTTCATTTAAATATGTTCCATCCATTCGTGAACAGCTGCAGGTATGTTCTGTCTTTTTTTTCTTACTATGTGGTAGTGTTATGCAAATGTTTTTTTTTTTTTTTTTTATCATACTTCTATTGCTTTTCCAATTCCAAATCTATCCCTTGGAGCCATCAATACCTGTCTAAGCAGAACAAAAGGTTTTCTTATATGTAAATCTGATAAGACTGTAAATATGATCTGCATTATTCATGATATTTTGTGATGAGTCAGGACTGGGAGGATGGTTTATCTGAGAGTGATGCAGACGGATCTTTCCTGCATGAAAACTGGAACCAAGATTTACGGCTTTTTAGCGACGGTGAACATGGTGGACGTCAATTGCTTCAGGTATATCCTAATTTCTCCCATCTAATAATTACCATCATGTTTCCATTTATCTATCAAGAAGCTAGAATATCAAACAGTTTCATACCTTCACTTTTGCAGTTGTTGCTATTGCGTGCCGAGTCTGAGATCCATGCAATTTCTGGTGATAAAATGGCACATAACCTTCAGATTCTGGACCGTTTGAAAGCTCAGATGGGTTGCTTATTTGGTGGCCCTGCCGGAAGTTCCAGCCTAATCACATCAGAAGTGAAGCAGGCCCAGCACACCCGTGACGATATATTCAAGCCCAGTAGGGTTGGAAACTACACGTTGACCGATGTCAAATACAAAGGCAACTGGATGAAGCGGCCCATCTCAGATGGCGAGGTTGCATGGCTGGCAAGGCTACTTGTCAATTTGTCAGATTGGCTGAATGAGACGCTTGGGTTAATCCAGGGAGAGAGCAGCCAAGCAGGCCCTTCTTGGTCCTTTGTGGAGGTTTCCGGCGATGATGGAGCAAATGAGGAAGGTGGGTCCAAAGAGGCCTTTGGGATGGTGCTGTCTTCTGTTGTCTCTTGCTTTTTTGCAGCAGTTAAGTTCATGAGAATGCAGAGGATGAGGGTGAACTTGAGAATGTTGGCTTCTAAGAAGATTGTGTTGGTTTTGCTTGTATCTATTGTGTTTAATGCATTGAAGAAGGCATTTGGACTGTATTCGTGTCCTCAACACGCCATCTGATTTTCTTGATCTGCCAGAAGATGTAGAATATACCGTGCCCTTTTTTGAAAAAAAAATTGGGGGTATGGGTAGGTCTTACAAGCGAGTCTTGCCCCCGGGTATGTGAATGTAAAGAAGGGAAGAGAAAAGAAAGAAAAATTTATGTCTCGTCTCAAGCTTCTTTTTTTTTATAAATATTTTTTCCATTACAAAATATATATATATATATAGTTATTGTTATACAAATGTGAAGTTTAGGGGTTTGCAAGAGAATTTTATATATATATAGTTAGAAATCAGTATTGTTATACAAACGTGAAGTTTGCAAAATGTTACTGAAATTTCTTTATTTTTAGGGGTGATGAAACAAGGTAGGATACAAAGGTTACAAAATCCTGTCACAAGTTTATTTTTGTATTGAAATTTTTGTTTTAATCTCAGGTGTTAAAATATATTATATGTATTTATTATAAAGTAGACTAATAACTGTATTTATAGAATATAAAAAAATATTAGAGATGAGTTTTTTTTTTGATAAAAAGTTAGAGATATAGGTTTGGTGAATAATTATATTTTTCTATGATATAAAATGATCATTTCTAATATGTTTGGTAGCCATTTATATATTAGAAAAAATGGTTTTTTTTGGGTAAATTATCCAAAGCAAAGTTTGGTAGCATTTTGTTTTCTTGTGTAATTAAGTTTACTAAGGTCGCTAAACATCACAACATATGCTATCTATATTGGATTATGAGAGCAAAAATGCCCATCCATATCCACTTTCATAGTCATAGGAAATGTTTTTAGTGGTGTTTGCCTAGTATTCACTTCCTATCTAGCTGAGGAAGCGGAAGCTAAAGCCTTCCACCTGGGGCTGGTGGTAATACATGAATTTTCAAACAACTGCGTACAGATTGAAGGGACTGCCAACAATTTGTGCAACTTCTAAAGGATGTGGATTTACATCCTCCATAGCTCCTTCGTTCCACCATTTATGATTCTTAGTGCTGCTTCAATCCCTCAACAACATTAAGATTTTATTTTACCATAGATTTTCAAATATGGCGAGTCATAATTTGGCTAAATTTGATGCAATCAAGCAGGTCATCACCCATAGTTGGGATTTGTTTGATTATTATGTGTATGCCTGAATAAACCTGGAGAGGGGGTGAATAGGATTATGTTGAATTTCTAGACCTTTATGGTTGTACACATCAAATTTTGTGTTTTTCCTTTGCAAGTCTCAAATTATTCGTTCATTTAGAATGGTTTTAGTTATATTTGGTTTTTGGGGAATTACATTTCTTCAGATTCTTTAATCAAATCTGTTAATTTCATCTTTTTCATATAAAGAAATAGAATACCTTTGATTAAAGTTTACAAAAGAAATATATAAAACAAATATGTGAACTTTACAATAGTTTTAAATAAATAAAACAAAAATGTGAACTTCACGATAGTTTTAAATATACTTATACAAGATTGTGATATCTCCTTGTTGAAGCCATCCTTGATTCATTTTTTTTCCTTCTCCACATTTACTAGTCCATCGAAGCTTTTATTTCTGATTTTTTGATTTGCGCTCTGAGAAATTATTTTTCTAATCAAAATAAAATTCTCCCATTTCCTATTAAGTACTTCATATTTATATAACTAATTAGGTCATTGTATAACCTTTATCTTCCCTTTATTTCTGGGATTGAGATTTATCTTTTTTGGCATTTTCAAGCTTATATATAGATAGTTGCCACGTAGCAAAATTTTCATCCTTCGGTCATTATTTATTTGATTATCTTTATCCTCAATGGCTTCAAACATAGTTTATGGAATTTGAGTTTATCAAGACTTTTAATCCTTATCTCATCAAATCCACATCCCTATGCATAATAGGGTTTCGATATTTAGCTCAACATTTGGATTTGACTCAACTTTAACCTTGGGGAATTGGCCATATGTCGGTCTTATGGGCACTCAACACGAACTTCACTTCTTGCAGATAGCTTCACGTCTGTTGATGCTTCTCTATGTGGATAGACTTATCCACATATATTGTTTATGATAACATCAAATCATCACAATTGGGTATGACCATGTATCATGATCCTATAGCATCTTTTAACATTTGATTTTCTTGATTTGTTTTGACTTGACTTAACATCCTTCTTCTTTTAAACCGTAATTAAATCCGTTCCAACAATGGTCCAAATTCTATTTTACTTAATTTACTTAAAATTGTATCCCAATTATGCAACAGGTATTAAGTGGAATTAACTTAAGTTAAAAACTAGTCCACATATAATTATTGCTTAAGAAATAGAAAAATAATACCAATAACCACAATATGAAAGCACATAATGAACACTATCATAGACTATGGGGTTATGTCATGCACTATAATAAACTATAGCAAAGTGGAAACAATACTGATAGAATCTATCAATCTACAAGATTTTACCTTTAATAGCTTAGGTTTTTTAGCACTACTGTGAATCTTTTCAACTCAATTGATCTTTAAATATCTTAGAGAGAATTCCAAATTTAGGATTAAGTGTTCAACATCTAGAAATCGCAACATGCACAAGATTCATACACCACAATTAACACAAAGATTTTAGATGGGTTCAGCACACGAGCCTACATCCACTTTCGCAAACTCCTTACTGAGCTAGTGATTTTATTACTAGATTATCTATAATCTATACAGATAAAACCATAAGGCCCAAATCAACTTATAAATATTGTAAGAACTCCACTTGTCTTACAAGTTGCATATGTCCAATGTCTCCGATAGACGTCTCAAATCACTTCTAGTGGCTTCGACAAAATTAGTGACAACTCCCGATGACTTCGAAGGCTAGATTTACTATGTACCACAAATTTCTCCAAGAGAACCTCTTAAGTTTTGACAATATGGTCTCTAAAGGTCTTTCTCTCTCTCTCTCTCTCTCTCTCTCTCTCAAAGCTTTCTAGGTTACCAGATGATTGGTTAACTCTAAGCATGATTCAACTACCAATTTACAAGAGATAAGAACTCTTGAATCGTGCTTGAAAGATTCGTATGAATATGATAAAGTTTTACCTATATAAAGCTTAGAACACTTTCTTTAAAAACCTTTAAACGTGAATGATTTGCCTCTTAAATGAACTAGGGTTGTGACACCTCACATATAGATTACACATTTAGTACAATTTGAGTGTATATTGAATGACCTATGAACTTGTGCAAATTTAAAGGCAAACCTGTACAAACTTATGAAGAATTAATGAGCAAACTTTATATAATTGGAAAGATGAACGAGTTTACTTTCCAATGCATCAAATGGTGAGAGAATTAGAGTTTTCTAAAAGAAGCTATGTCAATTTTTCCACCAGGTGTCTATGTTGTCCGGTATGGTCTGCGACAGAAGATTTAGGGTTACTTTAAAGTTGAACATGTGGCAACTCCCAACGAATTAGCTAGCCAACCATATATCATTGGAAAGATCTTGAAGTCTATTTTTTAATACCACAAACAGTGAGCGAATAAGAGTTTCCAAGAGGAAGTTATGATCGTTTTCCCACAAAGTGTATGTGCTGACAGGTCAAATAATTTGATATAACTTTAAAAATACACCAATAAAATGTATAATTAATTAGAGTACAAACTTTGTTCCATTGGAAAGGTATTTAAGTCTAGTTTCTAGCAAAACAAACGACAAGCAAATCCGAATCTGCATGAGAGAGTTGTGACTATTTTAGTGCAAGCGGGTCAAGTTGACAAAGCCCGATCGATCTAGGGTAGTCTGATCGATCGGGGTGGGGTAGCCTAATTGATCGGGCCTCCTTTCGATCAATCAGAATGTTTGAAAAGTTTTTAAAAACTTTAAAAATTTTAGGTTTTTGTATTTAGAAGTTTCCTAATCACTTTGAGACTTTCCTAGGGTCTATATAAGTATAAGAATTTGGCTTAATTTAACACCAAAACGCAAAGAATAAATGAGGGGAAAAAAACAAAAATAAAACTAGGGTTTAAAAGAAACTTTGGGGATTTTGGAAGAGGAAAAAAGAGAAGAACACAACAAGCTTTGAGAATCCGATTTTTTACAACAAAAGGCAAATAACTTTACAAAAAATACATGTTTTCTTGTTTTGTTTGGTTCTTAGAAGTATTTTTATAAGAAATCTCTGCAAGTAAAAAATGCAAAACCATCTTTGTCTTCCCGTTTTTGTTAAGAAAGCTGAGTTTTGATTTTTTGCAATGCAAGATTTACTTGTTTTCATTGTTCTTAGGATCTTAGATTGTTTGTCTTTTATTTTTGTAGAGATCTAAATTGTTTCTACTCTTATCTTGAAATATTTTAAACTAAAGATTCATTGTTTTCAAAAAAGACTTTTGTTCCGTAAGAACCTAAGTAAACTATGCATTATTTTTCAATTATTCTAGGTTCTTAGATTATTTGATCTCTATGTTGCATAGTATTGTAATTGTTTTGCTTCAGTTTTGATCAGTATAATTTCTTGAAATCATTGTTTTAAAAATGGGTTATTTGTTCTGTAAAAACTCTACATGTTTTGATCTCAAATTTGCATTAGATAAGTTCTTAAGTGTGTTTCAAAAACCTATTTTTCAAAGAAAAGTGATTAGTTCATCTAATATTGTTAAGATTAATACTTAAAGTTACATGTTGATCATGTTTTGATTAATATATATATAAGAAGTTATGCTTAGTTACTTCAAGTTTTGATAAGGATAAACCATGTCATGCCTAATTTTTGCAAGCATCAGCATCATTCGTGTTAATTCATGATTTTGAAAGGAAAAAACATTTTTAGGTGTGCTTACATGACCAAACAAATCCTCTGTTTTGCAAAGCATGTATGTACTATGTGTTTTTACAAGAGAAAACATCAATTTTAAAATGAAAAGAAAAGATTTTGAAATATAAGTTTTGTTAGAAAGTAAGACATACATTCATGCATACTTTTATGAAAATATGTGATAAACTATAATATGATAAATTTTGTGATGTATTATGCATGTGATGGTTTAGGTAGCCCTTAATGGTTAAGGTAATGTGAAGTTTCATAGTTGGAACTTAAGAAGGTGAATTGTACTTCGATAAATAAATTACATTGAGAAAATCCTTCTAGATTGATGTGTGAAGGTCTTAATGACTAATATAAAAGTGATGTGAAATATGTGATATGAAGAACCTGTCCAACAGGTTTATATGTGTGCTTATGGAAGTGATATGAAGTATGTGATGTGAAAACCTACCTACATGTTTGTATGTGGGTTTGTGTATATGAGATATGATGTGATTGGTTTAAGACCCAAGAAGGTTAAAGAATGAATATTCATTGTGTTTGTGATAACCTATTTACAAGTTGGTATGTAAACTTTTGATAATCTACCTATATATTGGTATATGGGCTTGTGATAACATATCTACAAGTTGGTACGTAGACTTTTGATAACCTACCTATAGGTTAGTATATGGGTTTTTGATAACCTGCCTACAGGTTAATATGTGGGCTTGTGATGACTTTATGTGGTAGCAATTCGATAACCTAGGTCATATGTGTGAAAGATAAGAACTCAAGATAGATTAAGAGTTATAAGTTATGTTTGTAAAAGTTTTAAGATCTTAAGTGTAAAATAAATTAGAATGAGAAAAGGTTTGAAACTCTTGGATAAATGTCAATGTTTGAAGATCCTTAAGGATTCCATGTGAAAAGAAATTTTAGAATGATCATAAGCATATGAATGAAGAAGAAAATTTAAAAATTAGGAAGAGTAAAAAACAAGTATGTGAACCTTAGGTATAAAATAAGGCTTATGTGGGATAATGTGTGTATGTATAAATATAAGAATAAGTTAAGCATAAGATAATTTATGCATGTGAAAGTTTTGATTTCTATAATTGAATGCATATTTTGTTTTAAAAAGTTAAGTTTAGTTTTCAGCAAAGTATATTTTAAGAAAAGTGTTTTGAAGAACAAAAATTTTACAAAAATTCTTGCTAAGCCTTAGTCATATTCCAGTGTATTTTGTATTGTTATTTGCAAACCATAGACTGATCCATGTGTATTATTTTTTAGATTAACATGCTTTATATGTGTTGTCCAATTGAGGCAAATAAGACATGATATGTGATGAAGAGCTTTCATTTGAGGATTTAGATGTTGTTTATTGTTTAATTAATAGTGTTTATTTTAGTTTCAGTTTTATGTGGATCCTTACGAGGGAGATGTTAGTTTGTTTAAAGTTTATGAATCAATGAGTTTGGATTTTATTTTAGCATGGTTTTTGAGAATTAATATTTGAAAGATTGATGAAAACTTGAATATGAATAAGGTTTAGATTCCTTTCACTATACTGATATGAGATTAGATGTGTGATTACAATATGAAAAGATTTCGTAAATGCATAATAATTGTATAAGAAAAGTGAAAATTTTACAAGGCCTTTTAATAATATTCCACTATGAAAGATCTTGAACAAGTGTAAGTTAGAAGATGGGATTTCAGAGCATTATAAGGGTCTCTTCTTAAATTTTTTGTGAAGTCTCACATATAAATGGAGGTTGAGAAACCTCTCTTATGGTATGCCAATAATGGCCAATTAATTGCAACCATGAATCTTTAAAAGTTCCAAATTTGTTGCCCATGATCAATCATCACTTTCCATGATCGATCGTGAAACACTGTTTTGAGTGTTTCTCTTTTCGAGCAAAAATAACATACTGCCTGATCGATCATATTAACTTATGATTAATCATGAAACATTGTTTTGAGTATTTCTTAGATAGCTTATTATTTGATCGATCATAAATCAACCTGTGATCGATCATAGAGGCGAAATTTGTTATGATCGATCATGGCCCTATTTTTCTGAATTTTATTTAACTTCATTTGTTCAATTGTGTGGAACCTAGGTCTTAGTTTGGTCTTTTACCCACTTACTGTGGGCCTCGATTTTTGCATGACAGGTAAATCCCCAGTGGAGTCTCCATTCTATTAGTTTGTTTGATTGGATGACTATTTTGAGGTTAACTTAATTTGAGTTAACTCATTTGATTCGAATAAATTTGAACCCATTTTGGGTTGGCTTGGCTTGGGTAGGATTTTTTTGCTAATCTTGATTTGATTAAAATTAATCTAACTTTGTATTGGCTTAATTAATTTGGTTTAAATTGATTTTGGTTTTTTTTTATATTTGGTTCAAATTGGTTTGGTATGAGTTGATTTGCTTTGGGTTGATGGATTTGGTTTAGGTTCACTTAATTTAAGTTGCTCTATCATTTAATGTTATAGTCTTTGAAGGTTGAGTTAGTTTAACTTTGATTGGGGTTGATTTGGGGATTAATCACTTAGGGTTGAGTTGATTGGACTGGTTTGGTTTAAATTGGATCTTTATGGATTAACTTTATTCATTTGATTCATTTTAGAATGGCCTAGTTTAGGGTTTGTTTGGTTTGGTTTTATGGTTGATTTGATTATAGCTTAATTTGGTTAAAGTTGATTTAATTTGGTTTGAATTAAATTTGTTTGGATTGGTTTTATTTAGGGTAGCTTAGTCTAGGATAATTTGATTTGAATAAGTCCAGCTCAGGTTGATAGGACTAGACTTTTATAAATCAAATATGACATCTTTTTTTAAGTTTTGGTTGAGTTAGGTGGGTTACTTTAGTTATTGACTTGGGTGGTTGGCTTAGGTTGCATGGTTTAAGGATGACCTTGTTTAGTTGACTTTAGTTTAAATTGGATCATGTTTTGATTGATTCTGGGATATCTTTGGGCCAATGAGGTATGATTGGTAGAATCGGATAGGTTGATCTTAGGTAGGCTAGATTTAGGTGTAAGCTAATTTAGTTGATCACCTCTGCGAAGGTTTTCCAAGTATGAGAATGCATATATACATATGAAGAAAAAAAATACGAGAAAACCTAATAAAAAGAAGAAAAAAAGGACTTGGACCATCTATACTTCATATAAGTACAAACAAATGGAAAGAGGGTTCTCTCTGACCCGGATTTCTAATGATAGACTAAATCAGTGTCCTAATAGAACTAAATTAGTTTATGTCTAATGCATGTGACTTTGTTCAATGATCTAGGTTTAGGTCTCCCATGCCTTCAAACTTCATCAGGCCATTTCTGGCTCGAGTCGCAGGTTGATGGCTTGGGTTGGGGATTTTCGCTTGGGCATGGAAAATGCAGTAACCATGACTTCCACTTCCGACCCCTCCTATTAGGATCCATCATTACCTGGTAGGACATGCAATACAAGTATGCCCTATAATGTGTGCATAGTGCTAATGTGTTTTCCTAATTGATCATAGACTTGTTTGAAAAGAAAATTAACAAATAATGTGTACATACTCAAAAATGGTTTACAAATTACAAGTCTTCTATCATAGAAAAAAAAAAACAAGGCACATAAATTTATCACATGCTATTTAGGAAAGAAATTAATTCATCTAAACATAAAAGTAAATAATTGACTTGACCTAAGACTATAATGGGCTTATTTCAGGTTGAACAATAACTCCCCAGCGGAGTCACC
>JAOXJP010294213.1:0-18634 GCA_025762735.1 Platanus orientalis | reverse complement strand
CCAATGGCTTCATAGGAGTTACACCTAGGGTTGAAAGCATCACTTTCAAAATTCTAGTCACACCAAAGAACAAAGCAACTGTAGCCTTGAATTTGCCAATAATCAATTCATCATTCATTTATAATTACAAAATTTTGAGTTACAAAGCATATCTATAGCTTTTAGATATTACTCTTTCTAAATCCCATTCTAACTAGACTTCCTAAAAATACACTCTAAAATAACAAAATTCTATCACAAAATGATACCCAACAAGTATCTTAGCTATAACTCACCCAAATCACACTGGATTCTCAAGATCTTGGTTTTGTTTGATCAAATGACACCAAAAGAAAGCCAAACGGGTACATTTTGACCTCCCAAAATAAGGCCTGAAGAAAAGTGATGGAAATAGATCTTTCACTTTCTTTAAAATAAATAAAACATATTTTATTTGAAAATAACTAAAAACCCTTAAACTGATTGACAATAAACTAGCCAAGATTAATCTAAAGTCGACAAAATTAAAAATCGTCACCAAACAAAAATATTAAACCCAAAAAAACCCTGCATAACCCATCAAATCTGAGTATGGGTTGTTTCTTGTTCCACATCATTTTCCCATGGTGCAAGAAAAATGGACCTAAAGTTTTGCTGTGATGACGGTTTAATACCATTGCATGTGGTCGAGAGATTAACCAATAAATAAAACTGGTACTTCTTAAACTTATATGGCGGGCTCAATTGATCTGTGGCATGATAGACTAGGTCATATAAATGAATCATATATTAAGAAATTAAAACAAATTGGGTTAATTCCTAACTTGAATAATAATAACGTAGAAAAAGTGTAAAATATTTATAGTCTCAACTTACAAAGAAATCATAAATCTGTGGAATGGAAAAGCAAGCCTTTGGGATTAATATATACAACCTAGGTGATCTAAACAACACCATGAAAAGAGAAGGAAAATATTACTACATAACTTTCGTAGATGATTATTCTAGATACACAGAGCTTTATCTCTTTAAACAAAAGATGAAGCTAAGTGTGCTTTTATAAAGTATAACTTTACACCTAAGGTAATAAAATTAATTAGAAAAGAAAATTAAAACATTAAGAACTAACTGGAGAGATAAGTGTAATTCACTCTCCATAAAAAAGAAGATTGTTAAACAATGAGATTATACTTGAAACCATAGTTGCAGGAAAGCTTGGTATAAGGCGGGAAGCTCACTTCTTGCGAAGCTTGCTTGGGAAGCTAATTTCATTCTGCTTCCCCAAATAATGTGGGAAGCTCAGTGAACCAAATGAAAGCTATCTAGGGAAATGAGTGGAAGCCTCTGAAGAAGCAAGTAGAAATGTTTAGAGAATTGACTAAAAAGCGATCCAAGAAATAATATTTTATTTTATTTTATGTAAATCTTATACTATTAGCATTAAATAAAATATTATCTATGAAATTTACTAATGATTTTGTACGAAAAAAAAATATTTAGAATTGAATTTATTGTTTATATTATTTTATTCCAATTCAATAAAAAAAATATTCAAATTCGATGGTTTGACATAAGGTCCTTCTATAGTCTGCCTCTAAGATGTAAGTTATCTACAAAAAAACTTATGTATGGTAAAATCTAAGGTATGGTTGGCCATAATAGTAACAAATGGTTCGCATCTGATTTATATATCATGTTTCTTTGTACTTAGTATAAATTTTAGGTTTTTTTGTACTTTCTTCAAGTATATTCACTTTATTGTGTTATAGTTTTTTTTATGAGATTATTGTATTATACTTATTTACTTTATTATCGTTTTTTGCTTCTTGCTTCCGAAGGACTTATTGAACCTCACTTCCTGCTTCTCACTTCCCAAGGACTGCTTCCCGCTTTTGCTTCTCACTCTAGTAACTATGCTTGAAACCACAATGCCATAATTCCAAAAGTTTATTAGAGTGGTAGAAAGAAAAAAATTGTTTCTTGAAAAAAAAAATTTGATGTACGCGTTGGTAAGTTCATGGTTACACATGAACATATGGGGAGAAGCAATTATGTCCGTCTACCATATACAAAACAGATTCCAAATTTAAAAAAAAAAATGCAAGAGTCCATATGAATTATGGAAAGGATATGCACCCAACATTAAATACTTTGGATGTTTAGATAAAGTAGTTGTACCAGAACCTAAGAAAAGAAAGTTAGGTTCAAAAAAATCAGAGTTTTGTGTTTTATATGGTATGCGGAAAATAGTTATGCAAAAAAAAAAAAACTAGTTTTAAAAATAAAAAAGAATATATTAGAAACCGACACAATAACAACATCAAAATACATTGAATTCTTTAGTAAGGCATTTTCTATGAAGATTAGGATAACTAACCTTTCAAGAAATACAAGCAGAAAAAAAAAAAAAAAGAGAAACAATAGACGAAGAGTTTGAGCTTAGACAAAGTAAAAGAATTGAGAGAGCAACACAATTAGAAGATGATTAAATCAACTACGCAATAGATGACGATCCAAAGACATACAAAGAAAACATAATGGTTCCAAATGTTGTGTTCTGGAAGGAAACAATAGAGAGCAATTCTTCTGTGGTAAACTTGTAATTAGATGGGGAAAATGGAAAAGCTTTGGGTCCTTGGCATTTCTCGTATGATATTGTGAAATCAAAGAGTTGGTGCAAGAGATAAATGTCACATTCCCTTGTCCCAAGCAATCAAAATGAAATTGCTGATGGGTTACCTAAGTGGGGGGTGAGGCAATCCTTGATATACAAGAGGGCTACGATTCCCTTTTGATTATATCTTTCTTGTCATATATATATATATATATATATATATATATATATATACACACACACACATAGTCACACACACACACACAGGCGTTCACGGGCAAAAATGGTTGAGAAGCTTCTACGACAAAGATTACAGTTAGGAAAGATCCTGCAAACAGGATTAAATATAGATCAGCCAGCCCAAACCCTAATCTCAATCTCACTTGGAATCCAAAAAAGCTTGCAATACAGGAAATATCTAATTCAGCAAACCTATACAGTTGGGTTGTAAAAAGATACAGTACAGAAAGTAAAAAAATACAACAAACAGCCTTATCCCAACAATTTGGGGTCGGCTATATGTATCCCGTTCCACCATTCTGCTCTATTTAGGGTCATATCTACCGTTAAATTACAAGCTGCCATGTCTAGCACCTTCAACTACAAGCTACTAGGTTAATTTTGGCCTTCCTCTAGTCCTAGCACCTTCAACTTGCATCAACCCACTCTTCCTCACTGATGCAGTCATTGGTCTTTGTTGCACATGACCAAACCATCTCAACCGACTTTCCCTCATTTTCACCTATTGATGATAGACCTAAGCTCCCATGAATGGATTCATTCCTAATTTTGCCCTGTCTAGTCTTGCCACTCATCCATCTCAACATCTTCATTTCAGCCACACTCATTTTATGTACATGTTGTTTGTTGGCTGCCCAACATTTTGCTCTATAAAGCATGGCTGGTCTTATAGCTTTCTTACAAAATTTTACGTTCAATTTTAAAGGTATTTGTTTATTACACAACACTCCAGAAGCACCTCTCTCCACTTCAACCATCCCACTCTAATTCTATGGGCAACATCATTTACAATATCTCCCTCTTTGTGTATGTTTGAACCAAGATAATGAAAATGGTCACTCCGAGGTATTTCTTGGTTATCAATTCTAACTACTTCTTCAATTCTACTCATATTTTGGCTAAACTTCCATTCCATATATTCTATCTTAGCCCAACTTATCCTAAAACCGTTTGATTCTAAAACATCCCTCCATAGTTCTAACTTGGCATTTACCCCTTGATGCAGACATTGGATCAAAGTGGGGCCTACACATGGCCTTGGTGAGGTCCACACATGGAGAATTACATAGAGCTACTTTATGGAGAGTTTTACTTTAGTTTGAGCTTGTTTTAGAGTTTTTATTAGAGTTATTCTATTACTTTATATTTTAATAATATAAGATGTAAGAATTAAGATACATTGAGTATTAGAGCTTTTTATATGGGGTTAAGTTGTAAGTAGCCTTAAAATAGGGTTTTATGGGAGAAATCAGTACCACACAATTTGGGCTATGAGAGGAATTATATTGGTTGATGGCTAGGTGGTTTTGAGGAGAGATTTGGCTTATAAAACAGGCACGACATGTATGTTTTTTTAATAAAGTTTCTATAAAAAGAAAGTACCAGTTCTCCTCTCTTATGAACAAGGCTTGTTCTTCATCAAGAAGTGATACTGGCATGGAGGCTTGGATTGGTGATTTCTTAAGTTTGAGGTTGGTGATTTCCTCATAAGCAACTCCCATATTTCTCTATCTCTTCTTCTCCCATCCTCTTCCATAGTCCTCTCTGTCTTTTTCCTTCATTAAACCTTGCTGCCCACATCCCAGAAACCTTCCTTCTCATCCTTTTCCCTCTTCCATCTTCATCTTTTCCACTCCTTATCACCACCCCAAGCAGCCGGCCAGTCCATAACCTGTGCCCTTTGCTTCCCTTTGATAGTAACCATAAATATAAACCCTAAGCCCCATTAAACCCATTCGGCTGTACCAAACCCATATTCACTTTTAGAATTTCATTAAATAATCTCATTCCTTTTGCTGCCCAGATTTTTCCAGCAACTATATTTTTATTATTTCTTTGGTTTTCCACAAGATCATAACACCTTATACCATGCGGCCAGCCATAAAACCTTTTCCCTAATGTTTTAGGTAGCCTGAACCCAAAACCCATCATACTCCATACTTTCGGTTATAGGAAAATAGGCTTCTTGATGTTTTCTTTTTAAACCCAATCAAAGCCATTATCTTTGTGACTGCTTACAGCCTTGGACAGAATCTTTGCTTTGGAGTTTGGAGGATTACACCATCACCTACTTGAATATTTATTTCTGTGTGGATTTTATTGCATTCTAAGTGTTCGATTTAATGCCTGAGAGCATGTTTTTACATGGATTGTTATACCTCTAGTGTGCTGCCTCAAATTTTGGATATCCTATGGACTGTACTACATCACCCCTCTCTAGTCTCATCAATCAACACAACATTATCAGAAAACAGCATACACCATGGCACCTCCTCCTATATACGCCTAGTCAACTCATTCATAACTAAGTTCAAGCCTAAATCTAACATCGACCATAATATAAACCTAAAAAAAAATCTAAAATCGACCTTACTACTAATTGGAATTAGATGCTTTGCATCAGATTATCCAAAAACATACACAATCTAACAAAAAGGGATAAGATTCCCTGCAGTAACACAAACCTAATGAGATACTGCCTATCTTGCAGGTAACAAGACTCCCAACAGTGTCCCAAAAAATACATAGTTTGTTTGATAGTACACAATTTCACATCCAGTTATCCCAAAAAGATACAAACTCTACTTGAAGGAGGATAAAAGGAGGCAAAAGGAAGAAAGAAGGCATGCGAATTTGAGACCAAGTCCCAACCTAGTCAGGATCTTTATTAACAAGAAATCATGAAAAAACATGAAGAATGAAACCAAAAGGTTTAGAAAAATCACACCTTCGGCGACCGCCATCTCAACGTCTTGCATGGTGACGATACCCTTTTGCAGAGCCTCCTTCTGATCCTGAACATTATTATTATTATTATTATTATTATTATTATTATTATTATTATAAGAAACAAGAATTAGAGAGAGAGAGAGAGAGAGAGAGAGAGAAACAAAAATTAAACGAAGAGAGAAAGAGAAAGAAAGCAAACCCTGCGCCATTTCTTGAATAGCTTCCTCTTGCGCTTGCCCGAAATGGAGAGGGGCTGAGGCTTGTTCTTGAGCTTCCCCGTCTTGGGATCTCCATGAATCGCTCGCTTACGTTCAGCCACCTGAGCTCGCCTCTTCTTCTGAATCACATTGAATTTCGCCATCGCCGTCTGCAAAACCCTACTTCGCTGCCCCTCGCAATCTCTTTTTCACTCTTTTTAAGTTATAGTTTTGAGAATCGTACCGGTCATCGAACCGGTAAGGTGGACGGTTCACGTCTAACCTAGTCCGCCCATCGGTTTATATGACCCAACCGTGCTCGCTTCAATCACAAGTAAACGTAATAGAATACCAGAAATAAAAATAAAATTACATAATGCATTAGAAGGCTTATATGACAAGGTTTTTAACTTTTAGACATACCAAAAATAAATAAAACAATTCATAGAAAGTTGGATTGAAATTTGGAAAGATACATTTTTTTTTTAACTTACTATAAATAATAAAATTGATTGGTTTTATTAGAACCGGATGCAAAAAAAAACTGAATAGTTGTCATCGGTTTTGACTGGCTTTACAAGATATATGTGACATATTACGGTTTTAAGGTTTTATATAACCATTCTAAGGAGAGTGGATTAGGTATGACAACTTAGAGAGTGGCTAAAGTTGAAATGACATCAGGGGTGACACATCAGTGCCGAAAAAATGATATACACTTTTTTTAGGGATGTTTTCACTTTTTTAAACTGATGTATCGGAGCTGATATCATTCCAATTTTAGCCACTCTCTAAGTTGTCCTACAGAATCCTTAGGGCCATTTAAGGTACTGATTCCGGTTAAATCAGGTCAGACCGTCCGGTTAAGCGTTTGATTGTTCCAATTGCAGTGGGTATATGTGTTAAGTTTATTGCAATTGTACGTAAACAGATGTCCCTCCGGGCTGACCTATAGGCTATCGTTGGCTTTCCATCTCAGATCGTGATTTAGGATTATATCAAGATCGGAGAGAAAAATAGGGTTATTTCTTTGCACAATCCGAGATACAAGCTTGACTTTGAGATTTTAATTTAACAAGTTTTAGATCTTGTTCAAAAGTGGGATTGAGAATCATGAAATTAAACTCACGTTTAAAAGGTACAAAGTTGTTTCTCTTTAAGGATATTTGTTGTCGGAAAATGGTTGCGTGAGCATGCCAATGCCACATGGGAAGAAGATTCCTCTCCACTTCGGACCAATATTTTTATTGGTTGTATGGTTGACCACCAATAAGATGAATAAGGTGATTATAACAGGGAGGGTACGTCCCTCGAGTAAGTTTTTTTTGCCTTGATGATCAAGGACTTAAAATATTAACTAAACACCAACCAACAAAAAAGGTAGAGACAACTTTAGAATATGAAAACCATATAATAAGGAAATTGGCATGTATAACTTGAATTTAAAGTTATTGAGAGTTAAAACAATAGTACAGTTATGAAGAATCGCAAAGTAATAACAAACTAATTGAGGAACATGAATGAATACATACTAATAATCTACTGAGAACATAAGAGAGACCAAGTTAGGAATCGAAAGATTCTCATAGTTATAATTGGATTGTTGAAGGGTTTTTTTTATTTTCTTTTCATAATATCTTCTTTTTCCTTTTACAGACGTTTTCATGATGGTAGCAAACAGTTTCTTCTAGAAATTATGGCTTGCCTTTTCCCTCAAAAATTTCAAATGCTAACTACTAGTTCAGTTTTAACCGTCTTCTATCGTGGGTCCTCTTTCTTTCCCTAACTCATCCACTTTAACTGTTTTGCTCCTCATATTAGCATCTACCACGTGTTTTTCTAGACATTAGCCATTTTTTGGTGGTAACAATGTCTCTCCTCGTTTCCCTAAATTACAATATAGGGAAATGGTTAGCTTTAATTTTTTTTATTTTTTTAGCTGTTGGTTACTTCTTTCTTCTTATGGGCTATTCCCTTACTTGAAGTTCTCTATATCAAGTGTCGCGCATCAAAACCCATACCAATAGGATCATAAATTTCGGCATATGATATTAACAAATTTCATTCATTTATTATTTATATAAATTTTTTGATTTTCTTTTTCATTTATACATAGGGGAATAATACATCAATCACATTTTTCAATAATCATCCCATAACTATTCATCATATTTTCCCATAAATCTGACTTGTATAAAATTTCATATTCCATAAATCATAATCTTGTAAATAATCTATAAACACATTTTAATATTTCCTTTAAAATTAAATAAATAGTCTGACATAATTTAAACCATTATCTGCAAATCAAATATTAAAGTCTCTAACTTATTACATTCTTTAAAAATTAAACTGAAATAAATAACTGAACTGAAATAAATAATGTCTCCAAACTGAAATAACTAAATCAATGTTTCATGACATAATCAAAGTGCAGTTAGCTCTCCAATTATGCTTATCTGATTTGCTACTCAGCTATCTTCTCATCATCTGTGGTGCTAAATTCGGGGTGATCTTGACAAACTCAAAAAGAAAACAGTAAACTAAGAAAACATTGGATCAAGACTTAGTATGATTACATAAACGAAACAAATATTTTCATATTTACTAATCACTTTGCAGAACAGTTCATAAATCAATCTTTTACAATACAAAAATTTTATAAATATTATAGTTTCATGTACAGAATGGAAACAATGATAATCATATACTTTTAACTTAAAACATAATGAAATAAAACATATATCATATCATAGCCAAAATGGAACAAAACATAATAGAACATATGTGTGCTATCAAGCCAATACATATAACAGTTTGCACCATTTAAACCCTGGTGAGAAGGATCTAGTTCGCACTATTTAAACCCCGTTGAGAAATGTCAAATTCGCACTATATACCCGGTGAGATAGGTTGTTACTATTACCTATGTAGCTAACAGTGAGGATCTATAACAGTTTACGTCATATACCCAGTGAGGTGGTTTCCATCAATAAGTCCCCTTGATGGGCATGGTGGCTTTCTAAACTGAACATATCATTCTCTTGCAATTTTAATGAAATCATATAATTCATATGGACAACTGAAAATACCTAATAGGTTATCCTAGAGGGGGTGAATATGATATTAAAATCAGTTTACCCCTTTTTACAAATGTTAGGATTGATTTTAATTTGATTTTAATATTCTTAAAATTATCCAAAGTATATGTGTGCTACAAAGTGTCTACTCCAGTATTTTATCAAACAAGTAATATGCAAGAGTAGCCATAAGCGTAAAAGCAAAGATACAAGCAATCACACACTCAATCCACAACAAGAGATTTATATTGATTTGGCACGATGGCCTACATCCACTCTTCTAAAGCTCACCACTGAGCTTACGTATATTTCATTTAGATTATCTAATACAACCTAGGTTAAAAACATACAAAACCTATACCACTTTCCCTTGACAAGCTATTCAAAACATTCGGTGTCTCCGGCAAGCGTAAACTACTTATGATATCTTCAACAGAAGCAAAGCAAGACAATAATATGTATGAATGCAAAGGAAAGCAAATACTACCACAAGTTGGTTGATGTTACTATTTTCACAATGTGGGAGTGCTCCTTATAAAGCTAATATGCCTTAGCTACCCACAACCTTCAAGCCCTTGACTCTAATGCTCCTTGAGCTTAGCCTAGTATGGGTTTCATCTTAGGAAGAGGCAACTAGAAGTTTTCCTCAATAGTAACAGCTTGGTATTCAAAAGGAGAGAAAGAGAGAGTGATTTTTGAGGAAGTTGTTAGCTACTTTAGCTCAAAACAATGAGAGGAACTTGGTTTCCACAAGGGAGGAAGCTCTTAATTAGAAATAGTTTCTAATACTCTCTAGTTTGTTTAAAGAACTTACCATAATGGGAAAAGCTCCCTTTTATAAGGGTGAGGAACACCCACAACCTTTGGATTGAAATCTTTGAAAACGGACAATTCATTAGAGCCTTAGATTTTCGAAAAATGTGGTTTAGATTTCAAAATAATGACTAGTGGGAATTGTATTTCACTTTTGATAAAAATACCCTTGTGATCGATCACGAGATCTATGATCGGTCACGCCTCATGATCGATCACGAAATCAAGCTCCTGCCTAATAAGCTCGTGCTCGGTCACGAAGTCAGGCAATCAGGTCATGATCCTTCTCGTGATCAATCACAACTGATGGGTCCCTATGCTCAGGACTCTCAGACTTGGCCCAAATTATGGGTTGTGATCGATCACGATCGATCAGAAGATGAGGTATTTCTTCAACCAGTATTTTTAGCCCTCAAGATTTGGTGGGCCCCCTAACATGCCCCTGACATGTGATATGTCGAAAAGTGATTTACACTTTGGCAGGACCCAAAGTGTAAATCACTTTTCGACACATCACATGTCGGGGGCACGTTAGGGGCACACTAAATCCCAACTGAAGTGATTGGTCTCAGTTGAACTACCTGATACTCAGCATAATTCTATCTAACCATATTTCATTACACGAACATCCAGTTTTACATACCCATTATTACTACAATACTTTGAAGTCTGTCTATGCAAACAATTTTTAGTTCTCACACTATAGTCTGTCATGCAAATGGTCAAGCGGCTAGCTGAACTTTTGGGTCTGAATTTTTGTTTTAGGATCTGCAGAAGTTCTCTAATATTCTATTTTTTTAAGATTATCAGATCTTGAACTGATGTCAAAGTTTGAAATCTTGCAAAACACACTTAAAAGCATATATATCTTTATTGAATTAGTTGTATGTTAAATTCAAAGATGTAAGTTGGACATCTCGATTCTGACCCTCAAAAAGAGTGGACTACAAAGGAGAAAAACTATAGTATTGTTAATTGTTTTCTTGTTATCGGTCAACATTCATTTCTTCTCTTGCAGGATTGAGGTCATGCATGCAATTCTGTATTAAAAGGTGCCTCAGTGGCTCATGGATTATTCAACATGGAATTAGTACTTTTTTCGTTTCTATTTAAAGCATTAATTTTCTTCATTGAGCTTTTAAACTAAGTAAATATTTGACACCCCAAGAGATGGGAAACACTCGGTCTGCAAATTTGAATGTTTACCTTACGTAACTTTGGTTTGTAATCATGAAGATCTAATGTTGGATATGCATTTCGTTGTGATGCACAATAATGCTAGGCACCATGGACAGGTTATTGGTTCTCAATTGAATCTATCCATCTTGTTTGGTTCAAATTCTATTTTAATCTTATAAACCTTGTACACAGCCATCCTTTACAAGGTTGAATATTTTATGTATTTTAACTTCAGAATGAGAGTCAAACCTCACAAGAAATCAATAGGACTTAAACTGATCCTTCTAGCAATATGTGGTGTTGTTATGGGATATTTATTGGTTCTTCATTTCCTGGGAGTTTAACACTGAAGGTAGCTTTCCTCTTTTGAAATGAGAGGCATATGAGTAAAAAACAATATTTCCGTTTTTTCGGTCGAGTTTCTTAGATTTGAACAGAGTGCACAGGATGAAAAAGTCAATTCACAATTGTCTACACAGTTTTCACTAAACTCGCAAAGGGATTTATTGTTTAATTTAGAAACAAAGAATGTTGATCTCAGTTCTAAACCAAAAGAAACCATCAAGGTATGTGTTAGTTTGCCTGGTAATGTAAGATTTGTTATATCTATATTCTATGTATAAAGAATGAAATGCATTATTTTGTAAATAACAAGTATTTATTTCTTATAAATAAAGTACTTAAAATAAAATGAAAAGAACGACTTACTTGGCTGGATAATTTAACAATAAATCAGACCCAAAATTGATCAAGGCTAGTAGTGTTTGACACTATGTCCTTTAGATAGATTTCGCCCCTCGTAGTGGTGTTTACAAATTCTTCGGACGTCTACCTCCCAGGATACAATAATCTATACACACAGAAGAAGCACTGCAATCTATGTGCTTGAAAAATCAAACTTGTGTTATCTCCTCTCTCTTACAACACGCTATAATGCTCTCTATATGCCTAATTTCGGACACCCTTTATGATGCCTAAAATAGCATGCTACAAATTTCAAACTTTAGATATTTGAAATGAAGGATGAATGATTTATTTATAGACTTGTTCATGTTTGTTCAAAACAAGCATAGGGTCACACCTTATGGTGTTCGAACTGACATATATGCATAAAGTTGCAATTTAGTAGCCACCTACATGTCTGTATGGAATAGACATGTGTTAAAAGGGGTTATTTAATAGTCATCTTCATGTCTGTATGGAACAAACATAGTTTAAAAGGGGTGACTCAATAGCCACATTTGTGACTATTCGGTCCAAACAGTCACAAAGGGAAAAACCATAAAACCGCACAAATAGACACACCCCCACAAGGTTTAACCATTTCTAGGAGAAAGGAAAAAATAATAATAATAAATTTTATTTTATTTTTTTCTTATTGACCCAACCAAACCTAACCCAGCCTGGCCCGATGCGCATGTGTGGGTGTTTATTTGGGTTTGGCCCATATTGGCTAGATCCTCCCCTGTCCACAAAACAACAGTGTCCCTTAGAGCCCAAACTTATGTCCAACATAAGTGTATACAAACACACAAAGTTTCATGAGCTAATCCATGCGAGACTATTCAAGTTTCACACCTTTTACCAGTTCTATTAGTGTTCAACGATGCACTTTTGGAGATAATTTCTCATTGACCCATTAACGGTTTTGTGAAACCAATCATACTATAACACCCTACACCATGACGCATATATTACTGTACATGTGTCACACTTAGAATACTAACACATGTCACATAAGTTTTATACACACATAGGACCACTTAAATGCACATTTGTTGATCTGAACATTGATACAACTTTAGAAAGGAACCAACAAAAATATAGAAAGAATCTAGAGTGAAAATTATATATTTGGATAGGCACAGAAGTCTAGAGTCCTACACAACAAACAGTGAGCGAAACGGATACCAAACTAAAAAGTTAAAGGTAATTTATAGAGTAAACAAAAAAAATGTCAAGAACATGACAAGTTCTGAAGCTATCCCAAACAGTTAAGATAACTTCAAAAATAAATCTGTATCAATCCCATAAGAATCATCCTACAAATAATATATGCTTAAAAATATCTATGATTCTACTTTCCAATATGACAAACGATGAATGAATTGAAGTTTTCTAGAAGAAATTATAACATTTTTCCCACCAAGTGTTTATGTCGTCTAGTATGGTCTGAATCAGCAGATTTTAATGTAACTTTGAAAATATACCAATACAAATTTATAATGAATTAGAGAGCAAACCTTTTGGATTTAGAAAGTTTTTGAAGTCTAGTTTCCAACAACAACAACAAAAAAAAAACGTAAGAAATCCAAGTTTTGTAGAAAAAGTTATGGTCATTTTCCCACGAAGGTGTTTCTGCTGAAAAATTTTGGACAGGATGACGTCATAAAAGCAAAAATTCTATAAAACCACAATTCTTACAGATTGTAAGAACTTTTTTACTAAAGACCTACCTAAACAAGCAATTAGAGGTTAGGGTTGTCATTTAGACTTATAAAAACATGGAGAATCATAAAAGAGATGATCCTTCTGAAGAATTTTGTAAGAGTACGGATTTTGAAGAGAAAATGAATAGAAAAACTAAGGTTTGAAGAAAATTTTGGGGATTTAGAAGAGGAAAAGAAGGAAAAACACAACAAGCTTTGGGAATCCAATTTTTAATAATAAGAGGCAAGTAATCATATAAAATTTACACATTTTGTTTCTTGTTTAGGATCTTAGAGCTTTGTTTGAAGTTTTTTAAAAGATCCTCTATGTTTTAGGCTTTGTTTTTATAAAAAAATGTTAGAATTTTAGAAGTTTTGTGAATGATGCAAGTAATTACATAAAGATTATATGTTTTTGTTCTTTGTTTAGGTTCTCAGAGCTTTGTTCAAGTTTTGAAAATTGATTCTCCATGTTTAAGCCATTAATCTTTAGAAAATCTCTATGTTTTGACTAAAAAGTATATAAGTTATAATCATTGCAAAGTTTTCCTTAAGAACTCTTCATATCTGATCATATTTTGTTATTTAAGAAAGAATTATCAATTGTTTAGCTTATTTTGATCATGTTTAAAAGAAGAAAATTAGTATTTCATAAAGTTATAGTTAAGGATTAAAATGCCTACGTGATTCTATGAAAATATAAACATTGTTTATGATTAAACCTGATTTTAAAGAAGCATTATTCTTAGTTTGTGCTTAAATTGAGTCAAACAATCCTTTGTTTTTGTAAGATGAACTAACCAAGATTTTATAAGAGCTGTAATAAGACTGAGTTTTGGAAAATAGAAAATTATTTTTGAAAAAGTTAAGAAAGGATCATGCATACATGCATATAATGTTAAATTGTGAACTATGTCATGCTTAGCTATCAATTGTTTTGTTTGAAACCTTCTATAGAATGATATCATAAACAGTACAATATGTTAAATTTTGATTTATAATAGTGTATGAGATTATTGTTATGGATATGATAAAACATGTGATTGTTTTGTATTAAGAAATAAGCTTTGATAAAAAAAAATACGGTTCATAAGAATTAATGTGATTTGTATTTGAAGATGAGAGGGAAATAAGGTGATTCATGATTTAGAAGCTTTAAAGATTATATTTCAAAAAGTTAGTGATTAAGAGACTCATTGTAGTTTATTATTTTAGAGATCTCTCGTGGATTATGTGTTTCAAAGAGAGTAGTAGTTAGAGATGGACACCAGAGTGGTTATATATTCAGAGACCGTCTTAGAGGTTTTGTATCTAAGATAAAGACCCCCTTAGAGGTTTTGTTTCTGAGATAGAGACCTACTCAGAGGTTTTGTATGTGAGAAGCATTCAGAGACCCCATTAGAGGTTTTGTATGAGACAGAGACCTACTCACAAGTTTTATATGTGAGAAGCATTCAGAGACCCCCTTAGAGGTTTTCTATCTAAAACAAAAACCTACTCATAGATTTTGTATGTGAGAATCATTCAAAGAACCCTTTAGAGGTTTTGTATTTGAGATAAAGACCCCCTTAGAGGTTTTGTATTTGAGATAGAGACTTACAGGTTTTATATGTGGGAACCATTCAGAGACCCCATAAGAGGTTTTGTATCTGAGATAGAGACCTACTCACAAGTTTTATATGTGAAAACCATTCAAAGACCCCCTCAGAGATTTTGTATCTGAGAAAGAGACCTACTCACAGGTTTTGTATGTGAGAACCATTCAGAGACCCTTTCAGAGGTTTTGTATATAAGACAGAGACCTACTCATAGGTTTTGTATGTGAGATAACCACTATTTGCTAGAAGTCTTTAAAATATAGAAGTCTATGTTTTAAGAAGTACATTGGATATTATAGATAAGTGGATTAGATAATTGTGTTAAGAGATCCTTAGATGGTTAAGAGCAAGTGAAAATTAGTGGTTTGTAAATCCTAGAAGGATTATAAATGAAAGAAGTGATTGTACTTTAAAAGTTTTATAGGTAAAGCTGGTATATGAATAATAAATTGTGTGATAAGTATAAGTTTAAAGTTTTTGTTTGTATAAGTAAGAGTATAAGATAAGAATGAATATAAATTAGATAAATTTTGATTATCAAAGTTATTACATAAGAAAATGTGAATTTGCATAAAGAGTTTTCAGTATGTTACAAAAATCTCAGTTTAGTTATGTTTATAGTAAAGTAAGTAAAGTTTATTTTAAAAATATTCGTGTTAAGTCTTGATTTATATACTGTTGTAGCCTTTATATTATTACCTGCGAGCTATGGACTCATCTATCCATAATGTTTTTTTTCTTAGATTAGCTCTAGATATATATTGTTAGCAGGTGAACCCATGGAGCACTATGAGACATGATATAATACAAAGACAAGATGAATTAGAAGATTTACTTTTGTTCTTTATTTCATTTATATGTTCATATCTTTTATTTCAATTTATGTTTATGGACTCATGTTGAAGATTGATATGTTTATGAGGTTTGAAAGTTTAACTTCAGTTTAATTATGAGAAGCTAATTGAAAGAATTTTATTTTAAATGACTAGTTTTCCTTCCACTATGATGTTAATGATTTAAAAGTTAGATTCCACTATACATGGTAATGGTTTAGATTAGCAGTTGGTTTTAATTACAAGTATGAATGACAATGAATGAGGTAAGTAAGTGTAAGAACTTAAGAAAAAAAATTAAGGACCTTTTTATAATATTCCGCTACAAAGAGTCTTAATTAAGGGAAAGAAGAAGAATAGTGTAAAGAGATTAACACTCCAAAGTCTTATTTAATGATGGAATTTTGGGGCGTTACACGTGACCACAAAAAATGTCTTTGTTGTAAGAGCTTAAAAATTGGATTGACTATATGGATTGAAGAGGCAATAGAATCCTTGGATTTAAGGGACCGATAGGTCCAACCATTTTTGTGTGGTTTCATTGGATTGGCCTCAATGGGGTTATGACCTACAAGTAGCCCGGATTAGTGCCCATGAGTAAGAATGCATGGTGTTGCACCCGAGCAGGCACAAGGAAAGACCTAACCCATGGTGAGGTCAGCCCCCATTAAGGTCCTAGACTTCTGCAGATGTCAAGGTGGTTATCTCACGGCCTACGCGTAGGTTCACACAGGAATTACTGGATAAATGACAGGTGTTTTAGTGGAAAAAACCCTATTGCACCATCCTATGGCCATTGCAGATTGAGATGGTTAAAGTCCATTGTGTGTGGTTAGTGCTGGCATTGTTTTCGGAAGCATATTTTCTATACAAATAAAAGAATCTCTTAGTAGTACAACTAAGTATCCATCTAGCCAAAGTTGAGAGAAAAGTATCCCACCGGACGTGCCAAAAATTTGTGTACATCAAATTTTGTTGGGTATTTTTGTTGCTTGGATCTATGTTGACAAATTACCCATTAAACATATTCAATGGTTGAATGGTTTATTGTTTTATGTAAGGGATTTACTTTAGATTTGAATTTCCAAATCTATTAATTATATCTTCTCCCATATGGGGGGAGGAGAAAACCTCTAATTAAGGATTGATGCACATGCGATAACATAAGAGATAGTTTTTGAAGAAAGTATAAATAGTTTTTGAAGAAAGTATATATTTCATTGATGTAATATAATTACATATACAATTAATAAAGAAAGACATTCTCTATATATGATACTCATATGGAATGATCATATGTATACAAGGCTTCTATATCACTTTGCGAAGGCTATTTCTTCTTTTCTTTCTTAATTGCTACAGTTGTGGAACTGGTTCTTGGGAATTGGAGCTTCAGAAAACTTAGTAGTCTCTTGCTCTTTTCTCTAGAGCAAAGTTTTAGAGATTTTCTATATGACATGCACATGAAATTATGCTTTTTATTGGAAAAGGCTTCAAGGTGGAATAATCCTTCTAGGATTCTTACTGGAGATCACCCTATTTCCTTGGTCTTTAGGAGACTTGTGGGGAGTTGTAAAATGATACGTGTCACTTTTTTTTTTCTTTCCATTCTGCACTTTTTACTCATACAAATCATAGTGCATAAGATGTTGACACATGTACTGTGGACTTCATTTCACATTTTCACCACGTGTCAACTGTTGTATAATTGAAGACTTTTGAGATTTCATCTAGGTGAGTAACATGCCATGTGTCACATTTCTAGGGCTTCTACTTGTTAGACTGCATTTTGTGCCACATAAGATGGTTATATGACGTGTCATCTGTTGGAGAGTTTACTCCCCAAAGCAGGTTTCTACTCGTATGAATGGATATACCCACATGTTTTTACTAATGTTTGCATCATTATGGTGATACACATGCACATTAAATGCACATCGTATAAATGTTTGTTAAAGATAGTGATTTAGTGTATTACGAAGTATTGTTATTCATGCAGATTAAAATCCATGCCAACACTAGGGTTCACTCAAATGCACAAATATAGTGAACCAAACACTGGTTCAATGGGCTTTGCTGGTGTGTCAAATCGGATCAACCAAATGGCTTCTCATATGCATGTGAAACAAGTGTTCTGCCCATGGGAACTACTGAACCCATCTGCTTGGACAGCCAGTTTTGGCACTTACTAGGGTGAAATTACTAACCCATTTTGTGGCCCATTGTTGCTCTACAATGAGAAGTAGAAACAACACACGTTTTTCAGTTAATTATTAAAAAGGAATTAAAGAAGGACCAAAAATAAAAAAAGATGAAAGGATACCTTTAGGTAACAGTTTTGCTTATTGAAGTCTTGGATCGAAAGTTCAGCAAGTAATACTAATAATAAATAAGTTTGCTGGTACAAAAGGTAAAAGGGACCTAAGCCCTTCTCTATAAAACTATATTCCTCTGCTGATAGCCTTAGACTTAGCCTTAGCTTTGTTGGTCATGAGAGGGCATGGATGGGTGGTTTCGGAGTTGGCAAGCATGAAAGTAGCAAATTTTGTGGGCCTCCGACAAGTGAAATGGTAGGAAAACTGTCTTCTTTCATCAACACATACCACACACCATTTCAACAATAAACAAAGAGAAATAATTCACCTACGGGGAGGCAGTAGAGGAGCATGGACAAATCCTTGTGTCTAGATTACTTTTCGTGCACTAGGGCCACAATTTACTGTTTCTTGGTTGCTTTGATGCGTAACGGTGTAATAGTTTTCAATAATATTTTATTTTAATTGAATAAGTATTATTAGCGAAAAGAAAATGAATGAAAGAACACTGTTTCAAAACAGACAATCATTCTCCTTTTGATAACTACAATGATATATATATATATATATATATATATATATATATATATAGAGAGAGAGAGAGAGAGAGAGAGAGAGAGAGAGAGA
>JAOXJP010294204.1:0-18634 GCA_025762735.1 Platanus orientalis | reverse complement strand
AACTTGTTGATAACTTATTGGGTTATGCTTGTTTTGATATTGTTGCTGAGTTGTTTAAACTTTACTTGAAAGATTCTTTGTTGCTGCTGGGATATGCTATTTTTGAACATACCTGGTAGTGTTTGGATTTATATATTGTGAGTTCAGATTGGTGGTGATCTTTTTAGAAATTTTCATAGTTGTTGGGTTGGAAAATGTTAGGTCAAATGTCAGGAAGAGAAGAGGGGAGGTAAATTTTTTCTAAAAAACACTTTACACAACGTTTAAAACGCTGTAAAGAGTAACTTTATGTAGCGTTTTTAAAAAGCTAAGGTTCACTTTCTGCCACGCTTTAAAGACGCTGCAAAAGTACTTTATGCAATGTTTTAAAAAAGCTACATAAAGTCTCTGCCTTTTTGCTACGCACCTCGAAACAACACTTGAAAAGTGCTACAAAAGGTGTTTATTGTTGTAGTGAAGAAAAATTTCAGCAAAGAAAAAGACGAAGGTAACACCTTAAAAAATTATGATAACTCTTGTGAAGCTTCTAATAAGCATGAAAATGATGAAGTGTCTTCTAGAAAGGGGGATGAAAATTGAAAAGGTATCAAGTGTTACTAATGTGGTAAACTTGGACATATAAGAAAGAATTACCGTGTTAAATTAAAATGGTAAAATGTAGTCGAGAAGAAAGTTGAACCTAAAGGTATGAAGAGTAGGGGAATTATTTTATGGAAAGAACCACTACAATTGATGCTTTGAAATCAATCAATTTTGAAAATGATTGGATTATTGATTCAGGTTACGAACATCATCTTACCGGCAATGAGTCTAAGTTTTCAAGCTTCTGAGACTACAAAGACAATGATGCTATTCTTATAGCAGACAATTCCATTCACTCCGTTGAGAAGGAAGAAGTTATCACTACCAAAGGTGATGAAGATGATCACATCATGCTCAATAACATGCTTTAAGTACCCGATATGAAGAAAAGTCTTTTCTTAGTTGCCAATGCCATTAATTTGAGTCACTACGTTTTGTTCAGGCTTAAAGACATGAAGTTTCTTCGAAATATTACAAGCTTGAAGGCTAATGCCATTCATACATGTAAAGAGAGTTAAAGATTTATTTGTTTTATCCTCTTATGTTGAAAAAATGAGTGTAAATGATGAAACACCAATTTGGCATGCTAGATTGGGGCGTCTTAGCATAGATAAATTAAAAATTATGGTGTTAAAAAATTTGATAAATGAGGACTGCTCAAATTGACTACTTTTGGTAGTGGAGAAGTGTGTGAAGGGTGTCAATATGGTAAGGTACATCGTCTTCCATTTGATAAATCATTTTCTAAGTGTAAGGCCCCATTGGAGCTTATTCATAGTGATTTAATGGGACCTTGTATGACACCCTCTTATTCGGACTTTCGTTATATGTTATTTGTTGATAATTTTACATGATATACTTATGTTTACTTTGTTAAAGAGAAATTAGATGTGTTTTCAAAATTTAAGGAGTTTAAAATAACCGTTGAGGGTGTTCTTAATAAAAAGCTTAAGAGGTTGAGAACCGACAATGGGGGAGCGTTTAACTCAAATGAATTTATCTTATTTTGTAAATCAAATGGTATTAAAAGAGAATTCTCTTGTGCTACACACCACAATAAAATGATGTGGCTAAAACGAAGATTAGACATATTGTAGAGACATGTAAAAGTTGGTTACATGCAAAGAATTAACCTAAAGCCTTATGGGCGGAGGGTATGTCATATGCAACATATGTTATTAATCAGGTGCCCCTTAGCCCGGTTAACATGAGATCTCCATATGAATTGATGTTTGGAGAAAAGCTTAGTGTCAAACATTGTAAAGTTTTTGGTTCAAATTGTTATGTTTATGTGATGGATGTAAAGATAACAAAATTGGACACTAAGGCTAAAAAATACATTTTTCATTGGTTATGATGAATGGAAGAAAATGTGAAAGGGAATGGATCAGGAAACTAATGGTTTTGTTGTTTCTCGGGATGTTGTTTTTGATGAATTTTCAAAATATTATGGTGTGGAGGGTGCTACCATTAGAAGTGTTGGTAGTAATCCTTATGTTTATATTGAACCTCTTAATGAAGCTAGCCTTCCAATGACACCAAGTGCCCCTATGTTACTCGGAAGTTCCTCTTCTTTGTCTATGGGAAAACATTGTGATAAGGGGAGTGGTGTTGGTTGCCATGAACTACATGGGTAACAAAATGTCTTAAAAAATGTTAAGAAGTGGAGAGTGTACCTATAATGCCCCAAATATCATAGCCTTATTTAGGTGTGAAATCAGACTATTACTAAACCAGATCCATATCCTAATAACTATAAATTTTGTTTATTTTATCTTTAGGACCATAAACGTACTTTGATGCAGCTGAATAACAAATAAAATGTTATCTGACATTTAATCTCAATAGTGCAATGAAAATATAAACATACACATTCTAAACTATGTAGTGGAATATAACCAATAAACTTTAAATATCCACATCGAATAAACGATTAATTTTCTAATCTAAGCATAACCCTGAATATCTAGACAATACCATCAAATGACCCTCAAATTGGTCTACAATAATCCATCTCCTCAAATAAAAACTACTAATTACTAAATAAATCATGCCTTAATAATCCTTGTCTCATAGATAGCAGTGTACTGAAAATAAATGAATAGAAATTGCATAAATAAAATGGCCCTCTTGTCCCCACAAATCACATTTAGGAACGATTCTGTAACAAATCTCGTACTATGAAACAATATTTGAAATTGTGGTAAAAACATGGGTAAACTATAAAGCCCGCGAGAGAACATACAAGTATGACTCAATACCAAATCAATATTGAACTAGTTACAACAATGATCAAATTCTAATAAAGGTAATAGAAGTAATAAAGTCAAATCAATATAAGTCCATAACTGAAATAGATAATGTGTAGCTCATAAAAAAAGTGCATCATGCATCGTAATTGTTCATTACAAAGTACTCATATAAATAAGCCTTAGCACCTCTCGAATACACTACCTTATCTAGTAGATATCAAAATCATATATGTGCTCATGAAAACCCAATGTATCTCTCAAATAAACATAATCCAAGAAAGATATCTAAATAAAACACACCTTTGATCAAAACTAACTCAACCCATGTAGGGTCTCTGAATTAAACCTTGCCAAGACACCTCGTAACAAATCTAATAGAATAGTCAACATTGGGACTCTAACAAAACTAAAACTGTACAACCCATGCCGGGTCTCCAACAAAACCAAAAATCTCATAATACCCATATAGGGTCTCTGACAAAACCAAAATCTCATAATACCCATGTAGGGTCTCCGACAATCTCATAATACCCATATAGGGTCTCTAACAAAACTGAAATCTCATACAAAACTAGTGGACATCTAGTGTCGTCTTTACCTATTGATGTGACCTGATGATTGGATATATGAAATGAGTCATAAGACTTATTCACCTATTAATATTACCTACTGATTGGGTCCAAACCAATACCTCAAATCTATACCATTACTTAATGATCTATAGGAAAAACACCTTCCTTCAATATACTTACCTCGGGAAAACACTTCCCTTAATGAATGTAATACGTGTGGGTAACCAACCCCTTTGGCATAAGCATGTGGGAAAACACCTCTCCAAATCAAATCATCTAATCCAAACTAGTAAGTAATAACTCATACCCGTACCAAAACTAAATGCCCAAAATTCCTCCTCTAACTCTCCAAAATCAAACATAATATAAGAATTCCCAATAAGATGTGTAAATGAAGTGACGTTAACATGGAGTTCATTGGATTAAGTCCAAGTGGATATAATCAAATGAAAAGCATAATAATAGCATTAATGGCCAACTAGCATGTGAAATAGGTTAAGCAACACAACTTGGAGCCAATCAAATAAGAAAAAACTATCAACTTGCAATAATGATATGAATAGAGATCTCAAGTATGGGGAAATCAAGGCAAACATCAAGTATATATATAAAGTATAAATCATTTTTCCATTTGAATTTCACAAGATTCTAACTTATTCATATTCAATCATAAAGAAAAACTTAGGATTTCAATGAATCCATGAGGGCAAATAAAAAAAAAGTGTAAATCCTAGCTAACACATGCTCAAAATGGAATAGATTTAGCAATACACATATAGAATCCAAAAATTCATATAATCAAGGGTTCTACTGTGACATAATGGAAGAAATTATTCTATAGAATGTGTAGAGTCACCAAATTCACAAAATCTCTAGGAAGAAACAATGAAAATCCATAATTTCTCATAAAATGGCAACGAAAAATTAAGAAAAATATAGAAAAATAAAGAAAGTAGATAATTCAACATGAGAACTCACTAATCCTCCATGGATTTAGTGTTCGGATGAAGGAAATACATAAAACCTCAAAAACAAAGCTTTCAAATGAAAGGAAAATGAATATCTCAATCAAAGTGAAAATTACAAATGACTATAATGATAAGAAGCCAAAGGAGTAGCATAACATGTGTGAAATCTCATTCAAAATTTCATAAATCTAGATATCAAGTGATGGAAACTTGTCAAACTTCATAGATGAAACAAATCAAGTGATGGAGAGCTGAGATTTTATCCAAAATGTAGAAGTACAAGAATCCAAAGGAGTAACACACCATGTATGAAAACTCACAACAAATCTCATAAACTTAGAAATCAAGTGGTGGAAACTTACCAACTTCATAGGTTTAATAATCAAATGATGAAAACACTAGAACATCAACCAAATAGAAGAATAACCATGAAAGAATAGTAGGAAAATAAATGGAGTAGCACATCATAAATGAACAATCATAACAAATCTCATAAACCTAGAAATCAAGTGGTGAGAATTTACCAACTTCATAGATTTAACTATTAAATGATAAAAACACTAGAACATCAACAAAATAGAAGAATAACCATAAAAGAGTAGTAGGAAAAAAAAGGAAGCAACACATCATGTATGAACACTCATCAAAACTTAGTCTCCTTCATTGTCTAAGCTCTAAAATCCTCTAATACCTCATCTCCTTTTCTTTTATCTTCTGTAAAGTGATTAGGTTTAGCATAAATTAGATAAAGTAAGAAAATCTAGAGAAAAATGCAATCTTAGCAGATTTTCAGAGTTGAGAACTAAACTTACCAAATTGGAGAAGAACTCCTGCACTTAGCTCCTAACCCTCTCTAACTCTTTCCTTATTTGCTTTAATGAGGCTAAATGACCAAATTGAAGTATTAATAGGGTTATAACATGTCCATGATGAGATCCTACATGTGTGGGGGCACCAATGAGCAAGTGCCATATCAAAAAGAATTACTTTTTGGGGGGGCATTTTCCCTAGTTTTTATTTTTTGGGCTTTTAGACCATGAGCCCTCAGATCCCCCATTGGCAAGTGCTCACCTCAACAGGCAAGACCTCAGGCACCCCCTTGGTGAGTCCTCACCTAACAGGCTAGTGCTCGGCTTATAAAACCCAAAACTCCATAGATTTTTCAGCAAAAACTCATTGTGAAAAAATGACCATAACTTTCACTAAAAAACTCAAATTAATGCACCGATTATCGTCTTAAAGAGTAGACTCAATGAGATTTCCATTATGTGTGGCTCATACTCAAATTATCTTAAGATTAGTATAGATTTTTCAGTGAAGTTATCCCAATTACACACTTGGAAAAACTTCCAAACTTGTATAGTTTGTGGTCTAACTTGGGTTCTATACTTCTAAATTGGTCTAAAAGGGTTCCTAAACCACTCTGAGGTATGCATAACATGTGAAAGGATAATTTTACCATGAGTGTAAAATTATAATTTTACCCTTTAAGTGAAACATGGGGTGTTATAGTACCTCCTCTAAGGAGATCTAAGAGGCAAATTATCTTATCTGCTTGGTATAGAGATGGAAATTGTGTAAGTGTGCATTCTTATTTACTTGTAAGCCCGGATGATGACAATAAACCTTCTTGTTTTGTTGAAAAAATGTGTGAAAGAATGAGATTGTGCTATGGATGAGGAAATGAATGCTCTTGTAAAAAAAACATGGGATCTTGTTCCCAAGCCTAAGGATGTGGACCTTATCACATGTAAGTGGGTCTATAAAATTAAACAGAATGCAGATGTGAGTGTGGATATATATAAGGCAAGGTTGGTTGTTAGGGGGTTTCTCTAAAAAATATAGAGAAGATTATAAGAAGACTTTTAGTTCCATTGTAAATATGACATCAATTCGAGTTAACATTTCCTCAGTGGCTTGCCATGCGTGGAAGTTGTGAAAACTTGATGTAAACAATGCATTCTTATATGGTGAGATTGATAAGGATATCTATATAGAGTAGCCACATGGTTATTTTTCTCATGCCCATCTGTAGTATGTTTGAAAACTTAAGAAATCCCTTTATGGGCTAAAGCAAGCACCTAGAGCTTGATATGATAAGATTGTTGAATACTTACAATGACGTGATTATTTTGCTTATAATTCGGATTCTAGTTTGTTTGTTAAGAAGCAGAGAAAATTACATATCATTGTTCTTTTGTATGTGGATGACATGATTGTTACCGGCAATGATGATGGTGAGGTTGCCAAGCTTCGGGTTGAACTATCCATTCATTTTGAAATGGAAGATTTGGGTAAACTTAGTCACTTCCTTGGCTTGGAAGTGGAATGAAAGATAGAATTTTTGTTTCATAAAAGGGCTATGCAAAAAATATCGTGAACAAGTTTAGACTAAACCAAAGCAAATGGTATTCTATCCCTCTTGATGCCAATATAAAGCTATGGCGTGAAAAAGGAAAGCTTCTTCCGGATCCTCGACCTTATCGGGATCTTGTAGGTACTCTCATATACTTGACTATTACAAGACTTGATATTGTTTTTTTTAGTTGGGCTTGTTAGCCATTATATACAATTTCCTCGTAAACCACATTTAGATGCGGTAAAGCGAATCTTGAAGTATTTGCATCTACCATTGAGGTTTTTTACTGAAGAAGGGTGTTGGGCTTGAATTGCATGGTTTTTCCAATGCCGATTTAGGTGATGACTTAGATGATGGGAAGTCTACATCCGATTATGTTTTCTCTTGTAGATTGAAAAGTGCTCTGTGGTGTTTCAAGAAACAAGATTCAATATCTTTCTTTATAATGGAGGCAGAATACAAGGCTGCATCTCTTGCTGTTGACACCTAAAAAGTGTGCATGAATGATAAATAAACTTCTCATTCGTCCCTAATCGAGTGGCGAATGAATATCTGGATGATCTTTCACCATTGATTAAAGAAGTTCAGTAATATACTCTCGACCAAAAAGTGCGCGCGAATGGACTAGCACAACACATAAACCAGAAACTAAAAATCGATTTTATGAAGGTTGTTTGGAATAACCACAAGTCTTGTGAGTCCTATAACTATCCAAAAGAGGAAGGAAGGTGGATTCTCGTATAGAAGAATCACCTAAATATTTGGGATAATATTTAAAGAATCTCATCTCAACAGAAATGATACGGAAGAGATAGAGTTCTCCTCAAATGAGGACTCTTCTCCAAACTCGTTTTGAGAGCTTATAAATACCCACACGCACATGCGATATGCATGATGAGAAGAAGAGCAACAAGGAGAATGAGAGAGAAGGTTGAAGTAAGGACTCACTACAAGGCTAGCTACATTTGTTTCTTGAAGTTCTGAAAGCTACCTCTCTTTCAAGGAAGAGGGAGAACGTCTATTATACCTCTACAAACTCTCTAGGAAGATATCATAAGGAGCTTGAAGATGAATCAAGTCTTGAATAGGTAAACTCATTGATGAATGAACAAGCAAGTGTAACCTATATACTATATTTTAAAAGAGCATCTCTACTCTTCTCCATCATCTTTCTCTTTAATATGATTACAACCCTATTTAGATGCATGGCTTAAAGATAATTAGAGGTAACTTGTGTTAAACGGTTGTAATTAACAAGTTCGGCCAACTTGGAGTTTTAGTCCCCACTCATAAAATAATAAACTAGCCCTAAAAATGGCTAGGTAATTTGTCCAACGAATTTCGCCTCATATTAAAGGTTTAAAATTTGGTGTTACAAATTTCTGGCATGCCAGGTAGGACTAACTTTCCTCTCATCTCTCTCTAAGTTCCCTATGCTAAATGGCACTTCCATGCTTCAACAGGTACCCCAATGGAGCTGCAGAAACCCCTGCTAATTCACCATAGGCCTCAAGGAAAATGTGGGTCAAGGTCTTCATCTCCCCACTGCCATCCACTCATCTGGCTGAGGCTATGGTCTCCCAATATCCATCCTTGGTTGAGGCTTCGGTCTCTTAACATCCACCTTTGGTTAAGGCTTCGGTCTCCCAATATCCACCTGTGGTAAAGGCTTTGGTCTCTCACAAGAAGGTTGAGGCTTCTGTCTCCCTTACTTTGTTGAGGGTTGAGGCGTTGGTCTCCCCCAAAGCTGTGATGGTATTTCTTATCTCAGCCAAAAATGACAAATCTAATGATATATTGAGGGGACATGCCACCCAAATGATCTTAAATAAGTCCAGGAAATGATGGAGGCCGAAACTAAACAAACGGTCGAAAAACATTGAAACTTCTAAAAAAATACAGAATTTTGTCTTGGGCAAGGCCCTAGGGTTTTATTCACCACAACAAAAGTGCGCGAATGAAATAAAAAATTCACATTCACCACCATCACAATACGTGAATGACATACCCATTTATCACCTGCATAGGCGTAATATGACAAGGAAATGGAAAAAGGCCATGAGGCACAAACCTGATCGCAAATACACCCATTAGGGAAAATTGGTTAGTGGCTCAACACCTGCCACACAGAGTTCAATGGTGAATGATAATGAAAGCTTCCATTTACGTAAAACTTTGCGCTTACGAGACTAGCAAAATGCATTCCATATGTTGATGGCAAATGATAATGAAAGTTTTAATTAACACAAAACTTTCGCAAAACTTTGCGTTTATGGGACCAGCAAAATGCGTTATATGTTAATGGTGAATGAAGAAGAAAGTTCACATTCGTGTATAAAATCAAAACATTCACGCAACATAGTTGTGGTGAATGAACAAGTAAAACTTCATTCGCCACTTGAGAATTAGGATTTGACTATAGTCCATATCACTCTCACAGGAGTCCCTACGATGCTTAGAGATCAGATAATGCAGCAGGTTATTAATCAAGTTGAAATATTCGGACCATTTAGTTCTGAAGGAAATGTGCAACATAAGAAAAGGGGATTTAAGGCAGAGACCCATGCTTCACAAAAATACCAGTCACAAGGAAACATGATCACCCCTCTTAAGAGACACAACAAGCAAAATAATAAAGCAATAGTAGAATTCAGAAACTCAATGCTTTTGACTTGATTTGATCTCCCCAAAGGAGATAAACCAAAAAGAAGGAAAACCTTAGCCTCTGAACACAAATGAGAAGCCAATTTACTCTGGCCCTTTCATGAGCAACTAGAAATGGGGGGTATGCGAATCAATGTACACCACCCTGGGCGCACCCCCAAGGAAATAATACCTTCTTGCCTCCTAATGACAAAGACAACCTGGGTCATGCACTCCATCGTAGCAGAAATAAGAAATTTAGCCCTCCCTGCAAATCTCTAGCAGTAGTAATATTCACCAGGGCAAAAAAAGATGCTTCTGTTGACACTCCTAGTTCTCCTGAACCATAACCCTGAGCTTTCAACTTTGTTGGTATAATGACTAGAAGCCAGTTGGAGGCAAATACCAAAACACCCAGAGCACCTTCAAGGGGATTACCAATTATTGGGAGGGGCCCTATAGCTTCTCCTATCATGTTCCACCGTGAGGACAGTCCATACACCCCACATAAAGCCACTACTATAATCAACGTCACTTCTGCTTCACAAGGATCTCAGGCCACCATAGTGGGGTCAAGCAGAGGCCAAGATTTGACCATTGATACAGCAATGAGTGTAGAAAATGTAGACCTCAAGGATTGTTGTTCCGACTTTGAAGGAGAAGGCACTATAACAACAGAGTGGAGAGCTCAGGTATAAAGTCAAGATCGTCGCCTGGCCGCTCAGGAGGTCACCATAGCATAAATTAAAAGCCATGATCGAACAACTCACACTCAAAAGACAAGAAACAATCCCTTCAAATCCCAATCTTTTCATAGCAAAATCAGCAAGGCCAACCATCCCTAACCCAGTGCAAGGGGGGCACACTTCCTATACACCTGAATACGCCTTTGCCACTCTATCTGGGCCTACCCTAGTCATAAGCATTGCACCCAATATATCCACTCCACAAATACCACCCATACAGGTGCCTCCATGAGGTGCACATCCAAAAGGAACTCACCAAGTTCCTTATCAATAGCAAGAGCCGCCTCTACATGGGCACACACCTCTATGGACGTATGGTTACAATGGCTATACTGCATATGCATAACCCCCCTTCATGTTGCAAAGACCATATGCGCATTAGGGTCTGCCCATGGTAGACCCTAACTACATGCAGACAATGATGACTGAAATGCTTAATTAATACAAAGAGCAAGAAACTGTAAGCACGTACATTACAAGGAAACCCTATCCCCCGCATGTGGATGCAACACCTTTTCCATCAAAGTTTGTTCAACCTCACTTCAACACATTTAACAGGACAATGTGCCTAAAATAACATATTGCTCATTTTAAGTCTCGGTGCAGTGTCATCGCCCAATAAGGTGACTTGTTATTAAAGTTGTTCGTGCAATCCCTCGATGGGGTAACTTTCATATGGTACTCAAATTTGAAGCCCAACTCTATCTCAGACTGGGATTCAATGAAATAAGCATTCGTACAACAATACCATGGCACACACAAGCTTATCAAGTTGTATGAGCTGCCTAATAAAAGATAGCGGGACAATAAGTCAATTGTCGATTTCATCAACATATGGAAAAATATGTCTTACGCATATGAGAATGCACCTCCAATCAAGACTTTATTGGAGATGTGTCTACAGAATATAGCTTTCGAGCTTTCACTCCATCTCATAGCCCAAAAGTATTCCGGGTTCAATGATTTGCTATCTAAGGCATCCACTTTGGAAAGAAGGCTACTAGACCACAAACGAGAAAGGAGAGAAAAAACTATGGTTAACAAGATGGAGTTAGCCATGGTGGGCACTAAAAGATCACCCACTAAGTTAAAGGTCAAACACAACACAGAGACAACCAAGCCAACAGAGCAAAAAGCCCCTCCCAGGAGGCCAAGTATGAAAGAGCATCAAGAAAAGGCCTACACATTCCATCCCAACGATTTAGAGAGCCTCTTCAGGAAAACAGTTGAATCTCAGGATATCATACTTCCTAAGTCAAAAAGATCAGCAAAAGCTGACAAAATTAATGACTCAAAGTATTATAAGTATCATCGCATTCTAGGGCATACCTTACAAGATTGATTTGTATTCAGGGACAAACTCTAAGAACTAATCGACAAGACTACTGTGGAGCTAGACACAGAAATGAGAGCTATGACCACTAATAACGTCTTTACTAATGAAGACATGGTCAATTTCGTTAACATCTAAGGCAACAGGGATGATAAAGGCAATTGGGGCATAACCAAAGGTGAGATGATGTAAAAAATAAGACTCTAAGACATAACACAAAGGAAGGAAAAGGTCCTTAAAAAGACCCATGAGGACTACTTGTTAGAACAACCCCTTTAAGCACCAGCTACACTAGAAGAGTCTTCATTTTCACCCCCAATCGCTTCTTGCAACATGATGTCAATTGTACATGACATGAATCCTTGCTCACAGGGCTGACCACAATGGGCACCAATGCTACATGGATCAATATTAGTCATTGATTGGTCGCAAAACATCGTGAGATACCAAGATCATTCCAAAGGGGTAACTATTCTGATGGCGGTCTACAAGTATAATGCCGAGTGTATCTCTATCGCACTGACAGGCGTCATCCAAGACCCCCCATTACGGTCTGCTAGGATAACTCGATTACCAATGACACCCTAGAAGCACACATACTTCCAAAATGTACTAGCCAAGTTTAGGCTATAAGCTTTTCCTTGTCATCGTGTAGTTTATTTCGAGGTATTTCTGCCTAGTTTCGAGGTCCCGTTGTTCACCACCTTCTCAAATGAAAACTACCAGTGCCCATGGCTTTATTTGTTCAAGTTCATGATATCGTGTAGAGAGGTAATGCATAATGACAATTTGCTACTATGATTGTTCTCGCTCTCCCTAGACGGTCCACCATTAGATTGGTACATGGACCTCGCACCATAAAGCATACCTTATTGGGGCCATTTGATTGAAATGTTCATCCACGAGTTTATGAGATTAGGCATGGACCCATACGATCCTTGGAATACAGACCCCTTGAGACAACCCCCTCAACAACAAACATATGAGGAATTTGATGATGCCCCTCATCAAATCATTTCCCAGCTATTGGATTCACGATGGTTTAGTGAAACAAGGCAACCCATTAGACATAAGGTTTACCTCACTTAGTTCCTTGAAGATTATTAGCTTCCTCCACTTATGCTATATACTAGAAATAAAGACCCCTATTTCCATGCCCACTGGTTCCTAGAAGAAACGGGCCTACCAACCATTGCCCATGATCTATTGGTACAGCTTTTCCCAATGTCTTTGGACTCACAAGCTTTTAATTGGTACTTGATGTTACCATCTTGCTATGTCTCTTCTTAGCCAATGCTCATCGATCGCTTTTATCGTTGGCAAAGGGCATATAGACACAACCTCTAACATATACAAAGCGTGGTGCGGTTCTTACCCCAAGACCAATGGGACATTGATATGGACGCTAGTGATTCCTTGACTTCAGTTGACGAAGATGATGACATTTTGAATCTAGGGCAAGCTAGGCGCCATGATTTAGACATTCAAGACATGCCGCCTTTGATTACTAACTTAGATAAATCTAACGATAATGAATCTAAATTCACTTCTGCCTCTTAGGACCTCTCCAAGAATGAAATGTCTAATAACCCCCAAATAGAGACTTGTAATGTCATGAAGCTTAAAATCACTACCTTGGTGGAGGGGTGTTAGCCACATCCCAGGCATGTCAATCAAGTTAAGTTGAGGTCCAGAAAGCAGATCCTGCTACGAGGTCCCATAGCTAATCAACAAACTGACGCAACAAAGAAGGCATCCATGGAAGCTGAGAATAGTAAGGCCATAAAAAAGATAGATAACCCTGTTCTATATGACGTAATGGTACACCTCAAGAAGATCTCGTCATTACTGACAATTTATGATGCTCTTCGCATGTCACCAGAGCTCAAGGCGTCTATGATCTATGCCTTGACTCACCTTGACGAGTTTGCTACAAATGACAAGATTGCTAGGGCTTCTTGGCAGACTATAAGAGAGGGATTGTGTATGCTCACGGTCACCTTCGAAAACACTAATCGGTATTCTGATGATCCTGCCATAATCGACCCTTATTCATCACGAGGTCTATCAACAATCAACCCGTGTCAAGAGTTATGATCGATGGCGGTTTAGCAATCAACATACTTTCGGCCAAAACACTGGACTATCTGGGAATAAACTCATCTCAACTTCAACCCAGCACACTCGTCATCCAAGGGTTCAATCAAAATGAGTAACGCCCTCTTGGTTCCATTAGACTAAGGACAAAGTTCAGTCACATCGAGGATTGGACACCCTTTTATGTGATTGATGCCAATACTGCTTACAATGCTCTCATAGGCAGGCCATGGATGCACAAGTTTCAAGTGGTCCCATCAATGTATCATCAGTGCATCAAATACCCCTGGCAAGATATTCAGGGTTCCATAATAGCCGATAACAATCCCTTTCAAATGGTAGAGTCTTACTTCATTAATGCCATATTTTATCAAAAGCCTGATCCCCTAGAAACATCAGCAAAAGACAAAGAAGGAGGGACTAAGCCAAGGAAGCTCAAAGTAAAGCATGGTACTGCGACTACTAAGAGCTACTCAACATTGTTACCTGAGTCAGTAGAGTAGGACCTTGTCCTTCCTTTGGCACATTTATCAGGAATGCGAGTCGACCCTTATCAGACATCCTCCTCTTTTTTCCTGAAAGCCATACCGAACCTCCCAATAGTTTAGGGCCTATCTCAAAGTGAGAACTCAAGGACCTAGCCGGTCTATTGCCACATAGAAAGTTGACTATGTAAGCTACTTCAGAACTCTGGCTTTAATCAATAGGGAAAGTGGAAGAACTCTTATAAGGGCAAAGAGGTTCTAACCTAGCATTTCGAGCAATTAGTCCTCCATTCCAAGAATAAGGATGATACAAGAGGGTTGGGCAAGAGACCTACCAAACTAAAAGTATCTTCACATGCCATCACAGCATCCGAAATAGATGTGTTCGAAGATGCCCCCTTTGAGTGCTTGTTCGCAGAAAAAAAGTAGTCTTCTGATGACTTTGTCATGGATTCGGTGATGCCCGCACCTCTAGAACTTGAGGATGGAGGCCAAGCAATGGTGGACGATCTAATTAAGGTAAACCTGGGAATAGAGGATGACTTTCGCCCTACTTTCATTAGTGCATGCCTCTCTTCACAAGAACTGATACAATACTTGGAATTCTTAAGGCAAAACCAAGACGTGTTTGCTTGGAATTATTTTGAAATGTTGGGATTTGACCCCAATGTGGTTGATCCAACTCAACGGCCCATCAAACATCCCCGCAAAGTCAAACATGATATTACAGATAAAATAGAAGGAGAAGTGGAAAAGTTGCTTAAGGCCAAATTCATCTGTGAAGTCCGATACCCCAAATGGCTTCCCAACATCGTACCTGTATAAAAAAGGAATGGCCAAATTAAGGTGTGCATTGATTACAGGGACCTTAATTGTGCATGCCCAAAGGACGATTTTCCTCTACCACTTACAGAGTTATTGGTAGACGCCACCATAGGGTATGAAGCTCTCTCTTTTATGGATGGTTATTCACGATACAACTAAATACAAATGACTCCAAAGGACAAAGAGGCCATGGCATTTCATAAGCCGATTGGTGTATTTTGCTACAGAGTTATGCCCTTCTGCTTAAAGAATGCTGGTGCCACTTATCAGAGGGCAATGACCTACATATTTGAAGACTTGCTACATGATGCAGTCGAATGCTATGTCGATGATCTGGTTATGAAGATAAAGCTTAAGCAACATCACATTGCCAATCTAGATCAAGTCTTCCAACGAATCTATCGATATAATCTAAAGATGAACCCTCTCAAATGTGCATTTGGTGTATCATTAGGGTAGTTCCTTGGGTTCATTATTCGGCACAGGGAATCGAGATTGATCCTAAGAAGATTACAGCCATAATCGAGATGCCCAAACCACAAAACATCTCTGAACTTAAAAGATTACAGGGGAGACTCACCTACATTTAACGGTTCATTTTCAATCTATCAAGACGTTGCCAATCCTTTTTGGGCCTAATGAAGAAAGGACTTCCTTTTGTCTGGGACCAATCCTGTCAAGATGCTTTCGACAGTATTAAACAATACCTACTAAATCCACTAGTGCTCATGAGCCCAACTATGGGCAAGCCATTACTTTTGTACGTGGCAACCATGGAATCATCTCTTGGGGCACTGTTAGCCCAATACAATGAGGAAGGCAAGGAACATGATTTATATTACCTCAGTAGAATAATGGTTAAGGCCGAGTTGAACTACTCACCTATAGAAAAAACTTGTTTGGCTTTGGTCTTTGCACTACAAAAATTGAGACATTATCTCCTCACCATAACAGTCCATCTTATATCGTGGGCCAACCCATTAAAATACATTATGAGTCGCCCCTCGGTACAAGGGCGCATCGCAAAATGGACCGTCCTCCTCTCAAAGTTTGACATCTACTACATACCACAATGAGTGGTTAAAGGGTAGGTGCTAGCAGATTTCCTAGCTGCACACCTAGTACCTAATGATTCCCCGCTTCAAATGGAGCTACCTAATGAGAATGTCATGTAAGTACAAGTAAAAACAGATTGAGAAATGTTCTTTGATGGCGCATCTCGAGGTTCTTCTACTACTCTGGGAGATAACACAGATAAATCTTTAGGAGTCAGCATTCTTTTTGTCACCCCAGACAATGGTGTCGTCATGCACTCACTCACACTAATAGAGGGGCATTTGAACAATGAAACTGAGTATGAAACATTGATTGTAGGCCTCGAACTAGCCCTGGAAATCCCCATAGATGACCTTACAATCTACGGGAATTCAGAGCTCGTTATTCACCAAATGAATGGCCTCTATCATATTAAAAAGGAAAGTCTCATGCCCTATTTCCAAAGGGCTAAAGACTTGGCAAAGTTTTTAGGCGTTTGCAAATACAACACATAAGAAAAGACCATAATGGATGAGCTAACACATTGGCAAGTTTGGCAACATCACTCACACATCCAAGAGATGATTATCTCATCATGCACATTGGGGAAAGACGAGTTGTGCCCCCATTGGCCCTGTCCAGAGAAGAAAATGCTTCACTTGTTTGCAACACCGATATACGTAACCATGATACACAGGGTATTGATAGCAAGCCAACCATAGAGGAAGAAGACTGGCATGAGCCTTTCATCTAGCATCTAATGGATAGAAGGGAGCCTCTAGACCCTATGAAGTGCACTGAGATAAGATGACGAGCCACCTGATTTACCTTGTAGGGTAATCAACTATATCAGAGATCACTCGATGGCATATTATTGTGTTGTTTATTAACCAAAGAGGCCACCACAGTGATGACTAAAGTTCACATTGGCATGTGTAGAGGGCACTAGAGAGGTCCTAAGCTTCAATACCAGCTAAAATGGCTTAGCTACTATTGGCTAACGATGGTGGTTGATTACATTGATTATGCAAAAAGATGTTGTGTTTGTCAACTGCATAGTGATTATAGCCATGTGCTGGCCGAACCTCTGCACAACACCTCTTGCTTATAGCCTTTCTCTGAATGGGGAATGGACATAGTAGGACCCATCACCCCAACTTCTACCAAAGGGCATCGGTATATTTTAGCTGCAATAGATTACTTCTCTAAGTGGGCAGAGGCTATAGCCTTCAGAGAAATCAAGGCCTCTAATATCTTATGGTTCGTCAAAACTCACCTCATATACAAGTTCAGTATTCCCGACCGTATAATCACAGATAATGGGCATCCATCCCTTGTACCGACTAGTGCAAAATACAACATTAACTTGGAACATTCTTCAAGATACTACCCTAAAGCTAATGGTCTTGTAGAAGCTTTTAACAAGACCCTTTGTAAGATCATTAAAAAAATGGTAACTAGACACAAAAAGGACTGGCATAGACATTTTTCGGAAGCACGTTGGGCATACCGCACTACCTTTCATACACTTACACAAGTAACCCCATACTCTTTGGTGTTCAGTGTAAAGGCAGTCTTACTGGTTGAAATCCAGGTCTCATCCCTAAGGCTGGAAATACAAGACGGCCTAACAGAGACTGAAGCTGCAAGAATCCGCCTTTCAAAACTAGAAACTCTTGATGAATCTAGGCTTGTCGCACAACAACAATTGCAATTATACCAAGCTCGTATGGCCCGGGCCTACAACAAGAAAGTCAAGCTTCCCTCATTTACTAAAGGTGAACTAGTACTCCTTGCACGATCCCCACTTGATCCCACAAGAAGGAAAGAAGGAAAATTCGCCTCTAAATGGGACGGCCCATATGCCATTAAAATAGCTTATCCTAATGGCACATACCTACTTTAGGACGTGGAAGGCAATCAAATCCTCCCTGTTACCAATGCTAGAGTCCTGAAGAAATATTATCCTTAAGAGGGGTCATAATGGCTTTCACGAAACTACATTGGTTTAATCCTGTCATGTATAGGTACATAGGTAGTCCAGGTATCCATTTTCCTCAGATGCAGCCCTTTCCCGAAAAAAGAAAAGAAAGAGAGACCCGATCTCATTAAAAACCAGCAAGGGTAATGAGATGCAAAAATAAGCAATCCCTAGACTTAGGTTAAGAGATCCTAAGAGCAAAAAATGGAAATATATATGCATCACGCGTGATGGAGAGGGCATGGCAAAAACTCACATTGGGCACCACGAGTAAAAAAATCCACTCACGGCAAAATTAAATCTTTGTTGATCACATTGAAAACTAACAATGACAATGCGATGCAAAAATTAAGCGAAACCCAGTCCTAATGGGCAACCATTAGGAGCAAAAAAGGGATAAAATGCCCAAAATATCATAATCGAACTATGATTGGGCTTAATCCTATTTCAGGGTACGTAGGCAGCCTGCCATAATGGGGCAAGCACAGTCCCATCTTCATTCACCCCACAATCTCTCTTTGAGAATTATACCATTCCATCGAAACACTATATGATATAATTCTCAAAGGGGGAAGGAAGACACATGCCTAAACTCCAAAGACACATAAAATTTGATAAAATTTATAAATTTTATTAAAAGGATGCTACAGTAAAGAGAATACAATAAAGGGCACTCTGCCCTACTCCCAACAGCTACCCTCAACCTCTCGCTGGGTCATGGCTCCTAAAACCCAGGAGTTTGGCACGCAACGAAGG